>JANIJG010025991.1:0-25361 GCA_024611175.1 Megaceryle torquata
AGACCTAACATGGGGTTGTCCAATCCCTCAAAAGCCACCATATTCCTTCTTCCACAAGGAATTCCCCTACAATTTGTAATATTTTTTAAAATATCTCTGTAATATATTTTGAGAGCTACTACAAATAATTAGCCTTATCCATTCTGTCATTTTCAGCTTAGTTCGCATTTGTCTATCCTCCCACCTACTGCTTAAGAACCTTCACAGTCTTCAAAAGAATAAAAACAGATCTTTTTCTCCCTACAACACAAACTAACAAACCAAACAAAACATACAAACAAACAAAAAAACCAAGCAAACAAAAATCACCTCTGTTTTTAGGAAATGCCCTTAGTATCTATGGCCTTATCATCCTGAAAATGACACCAGTTCTCATACCTCCAAACAGGCTGTTGTGGAAGGTGCAGCTCAACTTCATGATGCCCAGTAGATGGGATAGTCTGCCCAGGCTTCCTAGTTACCCTGGGATAGCTGTGCATCTGGTCACTGGAGCAGCAAGTGAGACACCTCCTTCGCACTCTGGCAGGCGTCTAATAACAGCAGCAAGAGGAGTGAGCTTATTTATTTTCACATTGCCTTCATCCATTTGCTTATACTACTAGAGAATTGCCCTCCCGCAAGGCAAGTTGTTTCTCCTAAATACAGCATTACTCAGTATATTTGTCCTTCAGAAGATATCCTCTGTAGCCTAGCTGAAGTTGTGCTATGTTCCATCTTTCAGGAAGCTTGAGTGTGCAGAGCCATTTTCCCTTCAGTTGTCCAGTCCTGCTAGAGGATGAGTGTTTGTGGCAGGGTTCCCCTCAGTCCCACCACTGAGCATCAGTTGATTCTCTGGGAAAAATATCAAACCACATAAGCAAACATGTTGTCATATTTTGGGACAGATGGCACTTCCCTGGAGGAAAGGAGCTGTTAATGGTGATATGAGCATGATCTTTTTGTTGGGTTCAGTTGAGGAAGCACTAGTACTGACCTTTTAATGGGAACTACCCTGCTTCTTCTCCTTTATTCTCTGAGTAGGGAGTAGATTCAAGCTGTTGCCTTTAACGTCTTCAAATATTTCTGAAAACTCATAGATGCCTTTTGCTCCAAGAGGATTAAATGAGATAGACTCTGAATCACTAGTGCACTGCACCTAGAGGCCAGATGATTCAGGGAAATCTCCCTTACATAGGAGATCTCCCTTTTATGTAACAACCACCACAAGCACCTGAGGAGAGGTTGTCATAAACACTGTCAATTCTGTAAGTAGGAGGGCTCAGTATGGCTGTTGGAAGAGAAGCTGACTTCTAGGCATGAAAGCTTTGCAGCTACTTGTCCCAGGGAAGCATTAGCAAACCAGCTGATGGCCAGATGGAAGAAGCCAGGACTGAATCTAGCTCATGTTTTAATATTAACATGAGGAAGCCCATCAGAAAGGCTCCAAATTGGATTTTTTGGTGCTATTCTCTTTGTTTTGGCAAGAATTGTGTCCCAGTCATAGAGGTGTTCCTTCTCCTCATCTACCTCTTGCTCAGGGCTACTCACTGCAAGGTGGCCTTGTGGTCTGTCACATGAAAAGGGTAAAGTAATTTGGCAGAAAATAAACCCCTTTGCATTCCAGCTGGTCCTCAGATATCAGAGGGCCTGGGGGGGGGCTAGGTTTAGATTCTGAGTGATGTCCAATTTGGCACTATTCAGATAGATTGAACATGACCGGACTAACTCTCGTGGCTCTGGATTCACTAAGAGTGCACTGCACTCCCTGGTTCTAGTTGCGCTCCAGTCTCAGGCAGCCCATAAGGAGCTGATGGCACCCAATGAGAGAACTTCTGGATTCACTAAGAGTGCACTGCACTCCCTGGTTCTAGTTGCACTCCAGTCTCAGGCAGCCCATAAGGAGCTGATGGCACCCAATGAGAGAACTTCTGCGACTAGCAGCCTGAATAGTGCAGTTTATTAAGAGCAACAGAGATACAAGTTCTTGTGGATTGCCAGTGATAAATTCACTGTCTGTAAAGCATGTGTAGGTATACCAAATGTGTTACATTAAAGAGCAGCTCAGCAAAATTTCTAAGTTTCCTGGGGATATACTCAGAAAGTCCGGATCTTACCCAAAGGTGTCCCTATGTGGGGGGGAAGCAAGGTTCAGACTGTCGACTGAGCCCAGGAGTCAGATCAGCAATAGTATCCACCCTGACTTGTCCAAGATGATGTCTTCCCTGACATACCTCCTTACTTAAACCATTTTTTTATAATTTTTTTTTATCTTCAAGGTGGAGCTTGAGTGACTCTAGTCATAAATGCCTTTGCTATGATTTGTGTAAATTTCTCCCACTTTGCTTTCACAAACTCAGTGAGGGGGTGGTTGCACTTGGGGGTGAAAATGTGTTTTGGTACATTATGATGAGCAAAGTATTCAGTCAAAACCCATGTGAAACAGTTTATTAGTTCTGTAGTACCACCAAGTTCCCATGTCTGCCATAATCTCAGAGGGCCTGGCTATGGAATCTTCACTCCACTTTGCCCCCCTTCACACACACACACACACACACACACACACACACACACACACACACACACTGTGTTGCATACCACAGAATTGCCTAGATTGGAAAAGTCCTTTAATAGAGTCCAATCATTAACCTAACACTGACAAGTCCTTGACTAAGCAATATCTCTCAGCACTATGTCTACACAACTCTTAAATACCTCTAGGGATGGGGACTCCACCACTGTCCTGGGCAAGATATTCCAGTGCTTGATAACCTGGTTCAGTAAAGAAATTCTTCCCAATAGCCAATCTAAACTTCCCTTGGCACAACTTTAGGCCATTTCCTTTTGTCCTGTCACTTCTTCCTTGGTTGAATAGACCAAAGCCCACCTCTCTACAATCTCCCTAGTTGTAGAGAACAATAAGATTGTTGAGCCTCCTTTCCTCCAGGCTAAACAACCCCAGCTCTCTGGCTCCTCATAACAAATGTGGGCTAGACCCCCCCACCACCTTTGTTGCCCTTCTTTGGGCATGCTCTAGTACCTCAATGTCCTTCTTGTAGTGAGGGTTCTAAACACATTGCATCTGAAGCAGTACAGCTTTCTTTTCTTTTTTTTTTTTTTTTTCCTATGGGTTTATCAACTAGGGCTTTCACTGTGGTGAGAGAGAACACTTAATCTTCTGAAGATTATTGAAAGGCAGGAAGTGTAGCTGAGCACACTGTCAGCAGTATAATAGAAAATATAGCTGGAAACTTAGTACCATAAAAACCAAACTGGTAAATAGATTGCAATTGCTCTAAAAGAGATAGCAAACTAATACACCAGATGGCAAGAAGATTGGGTGGAAGCAGATGTAATTTTTACTAATATACTTAAAAAGTCCCAAGCTTGTGTATGGCAGACTAAGAAAACATGCACATTCAGAAAGCAAAGAAGTTATATAGGCTTTTGTTTGGGAAGAGGAATTAAGTCTGCCGTGTCAGCAGCGTAGAACGATAGATCTTGCTATAGTGCCTCTGGCAATGCACTTGGACTATTTTGGTTTAGAGTTAGACTACAGTGTTATATGCATGAGTATAATAGCGCAATTTAAACTCTTTAATTCCAGGCAAACCTGATTTTATGACTGCACAAGGTTTGTCTCCTACAATGGAAGGGAGATAGATTCCCTGAAGGAGATGATTACACATAAGCCATTACAAGAAGAAAACAGTGTTGGGGGGAGGTCTGGAAAATGGCAGAAGAAAAGCTGATGTCAACATTGTCCAAGAATGACCCTCTCTGGAGAAATAATTCTTACTTAACATAATTTGAAAAAAACATGTTCCTTCATGAATGGAGTCTGAAACAATAAAAGAATTGTAATTGCTTGAATTAAAGTGTATTTCCAACTTCAATACAGTAAGAGATATAGAGCCCCATATCACTTAAAGTATAGTACATGGTTTTTTTAATTATAATAAAATACTGTCCACAGCTTGGTGAGTGGAGCAATTTGCCAGTACTCTCAAAGGAAAGAATTAGCACATAAACTAAATATAAGCTGAAAGATTTTACAAAACATGATCATTATTCTTAGCTCACAGTGAATCCATAGCTGAGGAAAGGAGTACTCAGGCAAGAAAAAGAAAAAGTATTGTTATAATTAATAGATAGTCCTGAAATATTTTAAAGCAGTTATCACAAATCCGTATTCTGGGGACAGATACAAGTCTGTGGTAGAATTACATTGAGTGTCTAATTCTATTTTATTCTGATTACCAGAAAAGGCTATCTTTCTGCTGACCATATTCTCGAGCCTACAGACTTTCAAAGTATAGTATTTCTGTGCTTCAGATGATCAGAAAGAAGTGTTGAACCTGTAATTTATCAATAAACCCACACTGAAAAGTCATCTGTGACTGAATTGCTTACCAAGTCCCATTTCTCTTATTTAGCAGCTATTTCATAGCTTTTATTCCCACAACTGTTATTACACTTCTCTGCTATTTTACTCTAAAACACTGATTTTAACAAGTGATATCTAAGTGTCTAAAAGGAAGGAGAAGAAAAGCAGATGTGTAGGGTAGATTATAACAAATAGACAAAACAAGCAGAATTGGAAAAAATATGACTGAGAAATCTATAACTGAAAGGAAACTAGAGGAAGGGTGAGGGAATGACTACAAATAAGAAGAACATAAAGGAATAGCTGAAATGAAACAGATGAACCATACTCATGGTCTGGATAATAATAGAATTTGCTGTCACTTTAAATATCTCGGTCAAAAACTTAATTTCATTACAATTACATTTTAATTTTTCAGATTAGAAAACTAATAAACTTCAGTGAGTGTTCTTTTTACCAAGTACCCTTGAATGCACATGTAATATCAAAACCCTAAAATGAATAATATTGCTGTAATTAAAAAGAAAACTATGTTACTCAAAATATCCCCCCCCCCCAATATCTAGCTACCTGTAGGATACAAATTATCAATAATCACTTCCCAATACAGATTTTTGTCCTTCACACACAATAAAATTCCTCATTCTCCCAGTGAAATGGTCTGTATAGCGAGAATTACAACTTGTAGCTACAACTTTATAAGCATTTAAATAATAATACTTTTTAAAAAAAAATATAAAATAATAAGAAGGCTCTATAATAACAATAAAGTGTGTGTTCAAACTCATCTTAAATATTTCATTCCACTGCAGGCATAACAGATTGGCATAAAGATTAAAATAGACTACTTCAATGTTTAGCTAATGTTTGTAAAAACATAAAAGATCCTCTAACACAGGTGGTCTACACAGGTAATATCTTTTCCAGACCTGTCTGGAGAAAACAATTCTTTATTGTTACCTAAGGCAGCAAATACAAGTTTAAGGTTTTCAACAACACAGATATATGTTGAGCTTGTGTTAGAAAAATGCATCTTTGAACTCACTTTCTAATTTAATTTGCTTTAGAATTATACTTCGAGTTTTGGACTGTGGTTTTAGCATATGAAATTTGAAAGTATTGAAAAAATATGTACCATATCTTGAAGCAGTAAATAACAAATTATCCCTTTTCTTTTAATAGTACAATTCTAAAAGAATCCTTCTTTAGTGTGTAGTGTTAATCAGAAGAAAAGTTTTAAAATGCTTTGAGTATTTCTGCTGTCTAACTAGCTTTACTTCTACTGTGACTCAAAATCTGGATACTGTTAAGGCATTTGGGTTTGTGTCCTTTATTCAAATTATTCACTAGATGACACTCTTGTATCATAGTACATTTTCTTGGCATGCAATACATACTTCCATAAAATGAGAACACAAATTTTAATGAAAATAATTGAAAGTAGTTTTGAGGATTGGTTTTGGGTTTTTTTCCTTTTTTCCCATGAGTGCTGTGTAAACAAGAGTTCACACTTATAAGCTAATATTAAACTAAATTTAAAAAAGATTCAGTAAAGCAACTAAACAGAAAGCAGTCTAAAACATAATGTACCAGTTCAGCAACTGTACATTAATCTGAAGGTGAGCTGTCATGCTCAAGACATGATAAATGAACGAGTTAGGTTTTTTACATATTAAAGACTTCATTTTTTTTACCCATTAGATTACTGTGAATATTGCTCACTATAGATTTAAAGTACAGTAATAAGTTCTGCAAGAGTTACTATTTTTTGTATACAGCCTGAAGTAAAAAGGAAAGAACAAATTATAAAATGTAAGTAACTGCTTTCAACCATGGACATTAATTTCACCCAGTTAAATTGGGATACTGAAGTAAAGAATGCTGTTACTTTTTTTCTTTTCCCCCCTCAGGGCTTACCTGAGAGTTTCAGATTCAAAGGATTTCTCCAGTAACTTGAGAACTTCTTCTGTCCTAATGGGGATAACTGCTAAACACCTTTAGCAATCTTGGGGTTTTATTTCTCCAGCCACTTTTCCAGTCCTCCTCCAGGTTGGTAGTCTTGGTGGCAGCACATATGAAGGCTGCAAAACATATTCAGCACACTTTATTACCTCATATAAAGGTCTGTGAAAGCAGAACACCCAGTACTCTTTGTGCAATATTAGACATAAAAAACATAACATAGCAGCCCTCTGAATTTGTAACTTGTGTATAATCTGCAAAAAAAAAGTTTCACCTTAAATTACTTGGTGTTCTAAGCCTGGTCTAGCACAGACAGTGAAACTGGTCTAACATAGAATCCAGAGTACTGTGAAGATTAAGTTACTGTATCTCAGCAAGGGACATCATTATATGAGTACTGGAAGACTACAAGATCTGCACAGTGTTCTTAACGTTGAGTTTAAGATCATGTATTTCACCCTTTTTAAATAAATCCATTAAAAAATTCAAAATAATAATTGATTCTTTGCTTTTAGTTACCTAGCTGGAGTTATTATGAATACCACACTATAGTTTTTCATATATTCAGATGGAGCAAAAAGATAGCTTCTCTTTGCTTATGTAGCACAGTAAGTCTGGAGCATGTATTTTATGGATTGTGGTTCGCTCTTTTTTAATGAAATATACAGGTGTTACATACAGCTGTAAAAGTGTGATTCTATTGTCTAAATTCAAGGATATGATGGAGATCAAACAGAATAATAATGCTGGCAGGCAAGGAGAGAAGATAAAAAGAGATAGAAGTATGAGTACCCATGCACTGCCTCAGAGGAGGCACGTGGATGTTTGGGCACATGGGAAGTGGAAGCTGCTGAAAGGAACCTGATGAGATGCCCAGCAGTGCTGAATATCACTTCATGGTTGTGAGAGGGGATAAGGAACACACAGCCCTTTGCCAGTAACAACAAAGAAACCAGGTGTTGAGCATGCTGGAAAATAGTCCCCATCCCTCTGTTCTAGGCCATGTTAGAGTACTCTAGTGAAGCAGCACAAGAAAGTTGTCAGGACTGTACCTACATTTGCACTGTTATCCTACAGTGGAATTTTTATGCTCTAAGAGAACGGTTTTTATTATTTAAATATAAACACTGTTAAATAAAACAAGCAAGTAGTCAAGACAGATTAGAAAGTTTGTTACAAGTTAGTTTACACACAAAAATAACACTGGATGCTGTCAACTTTGTTATGTCTAGTGACAGGTTTTGCATTTATATATAAAATCCTGTTAGGCCTTCCCAAGACAGTGAATCACAATTTAAAAAATAATTTCTAATCAATCTTTATACCAAAGCTAAAATTAAAAATTCAATTTTCCTGTAAATAGTGTTGCTCGTTTCTACTTAGCTTTGATGTAATCTGTGTAGTACTAAATGTGAACCAGAAAGATGAAAAGCACAGTTTTGACATTACATTTTGAAATTAATTTCTAGACTCTGTGATTACCCAAGTTCAATAGGCCCATTTTTGAACTTTAGGACAAGATCTGCAAAAGGACTTGGTGGTTTACTTTTATCTTTGTCCAGGATGATGACCATCCAAAATCCTTGCTTACAAGTTGACATCTTCTGACAAATACTGAACTGTCAGGCCTAGTCTGACATCTAGCTTTAATTGGCTCATCAGAAGTGGGACCTAATATTCTATAAATACTTTTATGCTTAGGGCATGCCTGTATCATTAAGAGTAATGAGACAGAGGAGGAAAAAGTGATTTATGAAAGTGATTTTATGAATGGAAATAAAGGATTATATCTTGAATTCAGGATGGTGTTGACAAAACAATCCAAACATGCTAACTTGGACACTTAAAGTCTTTACATTTCTTTATAACATTCTTCATTTGCTATTCAGTATTAGTCATGCTTATCTCTCACTTGAAGTTGTTTCCAAAGAAATATCCTAAATAAATAGTCTATCTAAGGGTCGGGGGTTTTTTTAATGTTATCGAAGTAAAAAATGTGGCTTAGCAAGAACAAGCTATACCTAAGTTACTTGATAGAACAGCTAGAAAATAATGGTGTAATTTTTAGTGTGTACTGAAACATGATCTTTTAATCTCTCTCAAGTGGTATAAAAAAAAAAAAATCACTTTTTGATGATGTTTAAGGCCCAGGTTATCTTTATTTATAGCCTTTGGGTAGGGCTATAGTACCTGCACAAATATTGGCCTATGAATAATGTTTCTTCCTATTAATATATTATTTTTAATTTCTTTTCTGATCTTTATTGTCCTAGTTTCTTCATGGTAGGATAAACAGCTTATAACCTAGCATGATATGCTTGAAGATGGCCACATGAACAAGTATACTACCTAAATAAGAAATACTGTTTATATTCCACTAATATGGAAAGCTATAGTCCTTTTTTAATTGATTAGGCAAATTAAAATTCTATGCAACTTTACTAAAGTTACGAGTCTACATTCACTCTTGTACAACAGAAAAAGAAAGTCTTGGACATATTCCTGTCCAAGATTCTGTCAACATTTCACCTGTATCTGGAGCTAAACTATAGCAGTTGCTCTATCACACAATGACTCTCCCCAGCAGAGAAGGGTGATCAGGAAAAAGAGACAAGCAACACAAGTCAAAATTAAAACAGACTTAATGAAACAACCAAACTAATACCAATGCCTGTATAAAGTGTGCAGTTATACTTGCCCAAGTGAATATACAGTGATCACAATAAACAGGAAAGAAGTCCTCAGGAATGGCAAGCAAACCCCTCTGATGATGAAGTAGAGCACAATGAGAAGCCCAAGCAAAACAGCCCATCTTCTAACAAATTTCTCTCTTTATAATGTGCATGATATTTAGGGATGAGATACACCTGTGAGCCAGCTCAGGTCAGCTGTTCTCACAGACTTGAAAGTGCTAAAGGCCTGCAGATTATGGCTGGTTTATGATTCTGTTCCCATAAAACCAGAATAATTTCTTACCTAGAACATTAGAACACATGAAAAAATATATATTAAAAAAACTCTCAGTCATTCAGTTTGTATGTTTCTTACAACCAGTACAGTATTAAAAAGAAGACCAGAATATTGTTGTTTCACATTAATGATTAGGCCACTGGAGAAAAAAAAACCTTCAAAGATCAAGTCCAGCCAATAACTCTACTCTACATGTCCACTGCTAAACCACATCCCTAAGCAGCATACCTGCATGACTTTTAAACAGTCAGGGATGGTTATTCAACCACTTCCCTGGGCAGCCTGTTCCAGTGCTTGATAACACTTTTGGTGAAAAAATTCTTCCTAATATCTAATGTAAACCTCCCCTGATGCAACTTAAGCCCATTTCCTCTTGTCTTAGCACTTGTTAGTTGGGAGAAGATACCAGTACCTACCTCTCTACAACCTCCTTTCAGATAGTTTTAGAGTGATAAGGTCTACCCTCAGCCTCCTTCAGTCTAAATAGCCCCAGTTGGCTGAGCTGCTCCTCATAAGAACTGTTCTCTAGACCCTTCACCAGCTTTGTTGCCCTTCTTATGACACACTCCAGCACCTCAATGTCCCTCTTATAGTGAGGGGCCCAAAACTGAACATGGTATTCCAAGTGTGGCCTCACCAGTGACAAGTACAGGGGATGGGTTCCTTCCTTAAACTGATGACCATACTACTTCTGATACAAGCTGGGATGCTGTTGGCCTTCTTGGCCACCTGGGCACACTGCTGGCTTGTATTCAGACAATTGTTAATCAGTACCTCGAGGTCCTTTTCCATCAGGCAGCTTTCCAGCCACTCCTCCCCAGGCTTGTAGTATTGCATGGAGTTGTTGTGGCTCAAGTGCAGGAATCAGGACTTGGCCCTACTGAACCTCAACCCAGTGATCCAGCCTATCCAGGTCCCTCTGTAGAGCCTCCTTACCCTCATACAATCATATAACTCTTTTCAGCTCAAGAGGTATCCTGAGGTTGATGCTGCTTATTTGTTTATGAATCCTCTTGGTGGTTCTCCCTTGCCCAGTCTCACCTTGAACTGTGAAAAGAATAAAGCACATTTTGGACATAATATATATCTACAAATATGCAAGACATGCAATCAAAACTTTTACATATTAAATCATTTTAAGATTCCTACCACAATGTTCAAGATTAATCGAGTATTCTGTGTGCATGGAAAACTCGTATTTATAGTATGTGAGGACAAAATAATTTCCAGTGGAACCAAAGGTAATATACATTTAAGTAACAAAAGGAAAAAGGCACCAGATGTATTTGAAACATAATCCTAGCTTAATTCATAATATGCAGGTCTCTTTCAAATATTATAGAAGCAGTGAAAATTTACAAAAAAGGCAACAGGGTTTTTTTAACACCCTGTTACTTTACACTGATGAAAACTGGGCCCATGCTTAAATATGGAAAAATGATATTCCATAGAATGGTCAAATGTGTTTCCTTTGGTGACAAGGGATGACATTTAAATAAATCTCATAAACATTTTCTCACATTAATCAATTCAGGGTGAGTTACACATGATCTGCTTAGAAAAATTCTTAAATCAGGAATTTGATACAATGCTGCAACATATCTGTGCCTTTCAAAGCACAGATTAATATTGCTATTAAAATAATATTCATATTATTTGTGATTTTCAGTCAATAATGCATCAATTCCAATGGTTTGAAGTTATATTTTTCCTTCTACATTTTTCTGAGTTTTTTTATTCCCTTCTAAGCATGCCATCCACACTGCTTACTACCTGCACTTCTGCAGATATGTGTCAAAACCATCGCTGAAAAACTTCAATCTATTTTCCATGTAATGACAGTTGTCTTCACAGCCTTCATTCCTGGTGAACAATTGCATACTGTCAGTAAAAAGCAGACAAACCTGCGGTCATCTTCAGCAGAATGGTATTGGATATCTTGGGTGAAAAAACTGAAAACATTAAATTCAATAAAAGGAGAGGCACAGATGGCAGGAGAAATGACTGAAAGCATTATTAATTCCTCCTGCTCCATTGGATTAATTAGGTCATATAAATACGTGCCAAGTAATTGGCTTTTTTCCTGAGCCTATACAGCTTTCAGTCAGTCAGGCATCATTCACCAAGCTAGTTAATTATATGTGTCAAGGATTTTAAAGACAGCTCTCAGGTTGACAGTGCAAGCAGATGTCTCAAACAATGATTCAGAAAACAGCAAAAATGTTTCTGATAAGTAGGCACTAGAAACAGACCACTCTAAATCTGCCATTAAAATTAAAGTCTGCAGCACCAATCTGAGAAAGAAAAGCTGATCTTCATCTGCACTTGTTCAGAATAGGAGGAAAAAAAAGAGGAATAGTTGAAGTGATAAAAAACCAGGCAGTGAAGACGTGCTAATGTAGGTATCTAATCTTTAGGCTTCATTGTCAGCAGCAAGTGTCAACTGTTTGAGACAAAATCTGTACTGACTGTTCTCACACTGAGTTTTCGTTTTGTTAAATTTCTGCTCTAAAAAGTGTTGACTGCTTAAGAAAAGGAGTGATAGGACACATGGAAAAGGTATGAAGCTGCTTTAGGGGAAGTTTAGTTTGGGCACTGGTTCTTCTGTTCTTTAACATCATTAGATGTAGGTAAAGTGTTTGGGGTTTAGGGTTTTTTGTTTGGTTGGTTTTGGTTTTGTTTTGTTCTGTTTTGTTTTTTGTTTTTTGTTTTTTTTTTAATACTGGTTATAACCTGAATGTTAAACAAGGAGAAAATCAAACATGCCAGAACTAACTAGAAAAAGAAAAGCTTCATACTGAATTACTGTGATCTTGCATTTTCTTCTAGGGAGCAGTTCTTAATATGATAAGATCTAATTTATAGGAGGTATCTTGGCAACAAAAAGTGATCATTTTAGACTGATAGTACTTTTTAAGTACATACTATCTTAACTGTACAGTTAGTACGCTTAAGTTTATAAGTGTTATCACCACTAGAAGCAGATACTATCTATGAAAATATGCCATTAACCTCAGAAAGTGCAGTTAATTAGAAGAGACTGAGCTTAAAAGTAAAATCACTGAACAGAATTCTATGCTAGCTCAAGCCTGGACACCAATAAGAAATTTTTACAAGCTGGACACAAATGACAAGATCATAGCTATACAAATCATGTCTGAATATTTTGTCCACTTCAGAGAACATGGATGACCAAGACTTTTTGAGCCATATGCCTGCCACCACATACATGAGTCAAAAGAAAACAACAGAAAAGACAGAGATGTTAAACAAAGAAAAAGCCTGTACCTGATAAAAGCAATAATATGATAAAATGCATGATTAAGATTTGCTTGTGTCATATGTGTATTCAACAGCCATATATCTAGTGTTTTGAAGTAGGCTTAGACCTGATTGGATATAACACAGCTGAGATAAATGATAAAGTAGGCATAGGACCTTGCAAATCAAAACAGTTATTAGCTGGCTATCTCATCTCTTCTGTGTGATGGTGCAGAGCAGCCAATCTGAATGGCAGCCATTCTATTCTTGCCAACCATTCCTAAAATAAATATACAAAAATCTCTTTAGGTACATCCATATTCTCTCCACATCTCATTTCTTCATCCTTGTATGCACATTCTAGTCAATTTTCTAAGATGATTAAGTGTGTGTTGAACCTTCTTCTTTGTAAAAATACCATTGTAACATTCTAAATTAAAAAACTGCAACACTGTTCAAAATGAAAGTTTATTATATAACTAAATAAACTGAATATGATGGTTTATTGTGTTCATTTCTCTGTGGATTTGGAAGCCATCCCTTCCATAGTCTCCAAATTCTCCCCTTCTTGTACTATTTGTGTATTGTGCACTGACTCCTTACACTGATCTCACATGTATGTACAGCCCCGAGCAAAACTCCTTGAATGTAAATACCAAAATTTGGTATAATATACAATTATATGGAAAATGTGTAGCTAGAGAAGAAACAGTAAACATTTAAAATGTTCTAGCTTGTCTTTAATCCTATATTCTTCATATCCAAGATTATTTGAAGTATTTGACTCTACAGTTATTTGAATGCTATTGCTATTATTTTAACATCCAGTTTACTTTTCTGTAAAGGCCTTCTGTTTTGTTACAGATATTTAAGGTATAATGAATGATTTCTTGATTGACGTACATTTTAAACATTTTATTGCATTGCCTGTGTCTATAAGTGCTCATAACTTTTAAAAAAGGATCAAATTTAAATTAATAAATTATAGAGTAACAGTCTGTTTGCTTTATTTCTTTTAGATAGTGCAAATACACAAAGATTTTTCCTATCATACAAGCACTTAATGGTTTAACAAGGAAAATGTTAGTATGTAAAACCTCATCTTTGTTACATAATTCTGTTGACAATCCATAAAGCTGAAAGAAACGTTGAACTGAGCAGCTTTGGAAAAATCCCCAAAGATGCCTTATTCTCATTCCATTTTTTTTATTACTATGGAGAACTCACCCCATTGTGATACATACAATACAAAAAGCACAGTAAAAGGTGGCACTCTAAGCAATCTGCTGAATTATTCTTTATCTAGTTCATGATATATTTAAACTATTCACTGTTTCAGGTATACTCTATACAAGGCAGATGCAATATACAATGTTGACTGACTTTGAACTGAAGCATGTCTTTAGAGTACAGGGAGTACTGTCTTGTAAAATTAGATCCAAAATTAATACAAAAATTGTTCTTTATAAAAGAAATACGCTTTTCTACATCCAAATGTCTGGCATGGATTTCAATGTTGAAAAGTCTACAAAGAATCATAGAATTGTCAAGGTTGGAAGGGACCTTAAAGATCATCTAGTACCAACCCCCCTGCCAGTGGCAGGGACACCTCCCACTAAAGCAGGTTGCTCAGAGCCCCATCCAGGCTGGTCTTAAAAATCTCCAAGGATGGGGCTTCCACCACGTCTCTGGGCAACCTGTTCCAATGTCTCCGCACCCTCATGGTGAAGAAATTCTTCCTAAGGAGGAAGTAGATCTGTTAAATCTCATGGTTTTGATTCACAGGGAATAAAAAAGTGGAACCATACTGTGAAATGGTCCAGACAATTACCTGAGAAGTGCTCCAATGTTTGTTAGCCTTTTTCCCCTTAAGTGCTAATAAGTTCTTTCTGCTTTGTGGGTCTGATTTCAGAGATGTACAATGTACATGAATTAATATAAAACCAGGCGGTGCAGTGTTCATGGATGTCCTAAAATCTAGTCCTTAAATCTGGTGCAGAATATATCCTTTAATGCAACTGAATCCTTATCATTCATATGAGGAACACAACTTAAGATCTGAGCAATGTCTCAGATGAAACCTGGCATTATAACAAGGTCTCATCTTGAAAATATATATGATGAATGGTTCTGAATATTTTTTTTTTCTTTGGAAAGGCTTTGATCACAGGGTTTCTAACTATTATCAGTCTGTCTTATCATCTGTATTTCAAAGTAACCATTTCTGGGTTTTATTCTGTGATTGTGTTAGCTTTAACCTGAATTGTTTCCCTAACTCATTTCAACACACAGCTGCACAAAAGCTTGTGCCAGCAAAATAAAAGTAATGGCACAGAAGTGGGACTAAGCTAATAAGTGCTTTTTTTTAGCTGCAATACAAAGGTAGGCTGCCTTAGAGGCTTCCTAGAAGCCTGGCCAAACACTCACCCTTCTGAAATAAAAGCATTCTAAAAATCTCTATTTTCTTGTACAAGAGTTCCATTATAAACAGTAGTAAGACATAACTGAAGCAGTAAATGTCTTTCACAGTTTGGTGCCTGCTTTACAGATTGCTAGTCTACATAGCAAGCTAGACAGAGGATAGACTGAAGGGAGCACAGCAGCCCTCCAGCAGGCATTTTCCAGGAGGAATAACAAGGGTCTTCTAAGAACACATTGATAAGTATGCAACTGCAGTAGAAGTGCTAAGATAAATTTGGAGTAAACTGTTTGAAATGTAAATAAGCTTCATGTTTTTAATCAGGGTCTGCTGTAGGCTGAAAGTAAGGGAAGCTATATGTTTCCTAGAATGTAAAAGGAAAAATATCTCGCTGTGTATTATAACAGTTATTTAGTAATATGTACTTAGCATGCCTAGAACTTTCAAGAACATTAATTGGGACAGCGAGGTGTTAATGAAGTCAGATCATAGGCATTTAAGTAAATGTTGGTTTGGATTAGATAAGAACAGCTCTCTCAAAGTTACTAAGTTCTGATAAACAATATACTTGATTAATTAAAAAAGCAAAACACAGGAGTGAATGCAGCATAACTGCAGTATCAAGCCATAGATCATAGTTTAACAGTCTCAACACAACTATAATCACTACACTGAGATATGTCAAAGAGAGTTGGTAATTTTATAGTCTTATTTTAGTATTACTGAAAAAAAATGAACATTCAGACTGGCATTTCTGTAGGAACAGAAAGCTTACATAAAAAAAAAATCCCACTAAGTATCAGTATAGCACAATGCAAACACCAGAGACACAATATTAGCACTGATCTGTGATGACACAAGCAGGAAGAATTCTCCTTTTTTTTTTCTGTGTCATGCAGGTTTTTCACTTAGCAGGTGGAGAATGATCTACTTTGTCCAAAAGAGCCAGCCAAATGATGATTTGCATGATTACACAGAATTTATCTCATTAAAGCTTCAGAGACAAGACTATCAAGTCTCTTTTCCCTCCTTTGCATTTTTGGCAGAGAATACATATGTGACTTGCATCATTAAAAGACTAAAGAATCCAGTTTTGAACAGCTGATGGAGACTACTTTCTTTGAGACAAGCACAGTGTAAAAATATACTTTATCTAATTACCTTTTTCTTTAAAAGTTGAGATGGTAGATGTAGAAATGGACAACAAGACTTCCAAAAGATTTCAGGGTGGAAGAACTGATGAAGAGAAGTAGTCACTCAATAAAAGCCAGTCCGAAAATTGTTCTATCTAGTGTTAGAGATCAAATGTGAGGCATAGAGACATAGTCACTTTAAGAAAATTGGGTTACAAGAGATTTGAGACAATATAAATATGCTTTCAGTTCACAATCACCTCAAGAAAACAATGAAAATAGCATGATGTTTTCCTTGTTGTGGCAAAAAAAAAAAAAAAAAAAAAAAAAGAAGAAGAAACAGATGCACCCATATTTCTGTTGTTTCCAGTAATTTTCTATTCATATCTATAGGATTTTTTTATCAGTACCTTCCAGAACTACAACTTCCATCAGAAGACAGAGCATCACTGGTAATCTCACTGTTATATTGCATTCCATGGCTGTCTTGACTTGGAGATGAGTTATCTCCACTACAGTGTATTCCTGACTGCCCTTTCAGTATGTAATATAGATGTTTATTCGTACAACTAGCAATTCAAAAGTAGATCTTCCTGAAGTAAAGTGAAGCCTTCTGTGGATTCAATCTTATTCTAACTTACTCTTGTGGTTTAAGCAATTAAGCACCATGCAACTGCTTGCTCATTCCATGTTCCCAGATACATGAAGGAGAGAATTGGAAAAAAAAAAAAAAAAAGTAAAACTTCTGGTGTGAGATAAAGAGAGTTTAATAGGACAGAAATAAAAAAAAAAAAAAAAAAAGAAAGTAATGGTAATAGTAGTAATAACATTTGAATATACAAAATGCAATCATATATACAATGATGCACAGTGCAAGTGCTCACCACTCACTGATTGATAACCAGTCAGTTCCTGTGCAGTGGTTTCTAGTCAACTTTCCCTCTGGTGTATATACTAGGCATGACATCACATGGTACGGAATATTCTTTTGGTCATTTTGGGTCAGCTGTCCTGGCTCTGTCCCCTCTCAGCTTCTTGTGCTCCTCCAGCCCATTCATTAGTATTGACTTTGTATAAACACTGCTCAGCAATAACTAAAATAATCAGTGTGTTATCAACATTATTCTCATAGTAAATCCAAAACACAACACAGTACTAGCTACTAGGAAGAAAATTAACTCTATCCCATCTGAAATCAGGACACTAAATCTATATTAGATGTTTCCTCTAAAACACTGAATTCCAGCCAACTTACTTCCACTTTGACTCTGAAAGTGAGGGACTCAGTTATCTTCCTAAAAATTGTGTTTACTGTAAACAAATCCATTCGGTTTTCAGACAACCGAGTCATGAAAATTTTGCTTAATATTCAAAGATACTGTCAGTCAAAATCCTAAATCGGAACATGTCAATGCTATGTGCAAATTAATGAATAATGTTCATTAATAATATTAGAAATTTTATTTGACTCATTTTCCAAACATTTGTGATTAAAATATTACTTCACACAAAGTTATGTCATGCATAACATATTACTTTACACATGAATAACATATTACTTTAGCAGCACTAACTGAAACAAGCTACTTTATTAAAGCCCTAGAGGTGACAGAGATGCTTGCAGCTCCTCTTTATCTGTTATTAAGGAAAAAATAATGTAATGAAGAGGAATGATGCTCTTGACCTTGGCATTCCAATAAAACCCTACTATTTTCCTCCACGTATTTTGGATAAAATTCTGTATATTGTCTTGTCACAGACCAGAACAGGTCATTAAGCCTCACACTAAGTTTCAGTACTATCAAGACTGCAAAATTAAGGATATAAATTCTCCTTTACATACTTTTTACTTGACCACCATTGTCCTACAAGCTGCACAATATGGTGAAATGGAACTGATGTTCCATTTTATCCTCCACGAATCTATATTTTCAATAAATCTTGACAGCGCAAATACAGATTTCTGCTTGGGAAGGAGCACAATAAGAGTACACTTTTGGTATTATTAAAAATATCAATTTGTATTAAACAAATAGGTTTCAAATAAAATAATTACATGAACCTTCAAAATCAAAGGTTCCACTTTGTTCTCGTTGAAAATAAAGTTGTTTGGTAATTTTGCTGCAAATAACTCTTTCCTGGCAAACAGAGGGCTTCATTTCATATGGGTTATGTTACTGGAATAGTCATGCATACTGAACATAAGTATGCTGGGAAAATGTTATTTCTAGTTTTGAAATCCAGTTTCACAGATTTTTTAATATATATTTCTGTAGCTTGAAGTCAACACATGGGTTTTTTTAAGTCCAGGAAGCACCTGAGATTCTGATCCTTTTTGCACAAGCATCAGAATGACGACTCATACTGAACTCAGTGGGATTAGAAGGACTACTTACATGGCACCCCAAATATAAGAAGAAATGAGCATTATGTTCCTTATTGCAAAGCAAAAGAGCTATCAAAGAATCTGCAGTGGGAAAAGACCACTCTGTATATGCAAATATGCATATAAATGCATATTTGAAATGTAGCCTGGCTTTTAGAGATAGACTCTAAGTCACTATACTTTGGAAAGATATCTTTTAAAATAACATATTTGCATTACTTCTATTGACTTATAGAGCTGTTTTGTTTCTTGCCACTCAAGTGTTGAATTTCACTTTCTTTCTTAAAAAAAAAAATAAATAAAACAAGAGTGTAGTAACTGGCATAATCAAAATTTTTTGAATAAAACATTTACTCACCAAAGTGAAGCCCATCTACAAGAAGGACTGTAAGGATGATCCAGGGAACTACAGGCCTGTCAGCCAGACCTCATTTCCAGGGAAGATTATAGACCAGGTCATCTTGGGTGTGCTCACTTAGCCCACTGATGACAACCAGAGGATCAGGCCCAGCCAGCATGGGTTCAGAAAAGGCTTAATGAACCTGATTTCCTTCTATGACCAGATGACCCTCTTAATGGATGTTTTCTATCTGGACTTCAGTAAGGCCTTTGACATTGTATCCCACTGTATCCCACAGCATTCTGCTGGAGAAGTTGGCAGCTCATGGCTTAAATGGGTGTACCCTTCACTGGGTTAAAAAGCAGCTGGATGTCTGAGCCCAGAAAGTTGTGGTAAATGGAACTAAATCCAGTTGGTGGCCCATCACTATCAGTGTTCCTCAGGGCTCAGTTTTGGGACCAATCTTGTTTAATATCTTTATTGATGATCTGAATGAGAGGATTGAGTGCACCCTCATCAGCTTTGCAGACGACATCAAATTGAGTGGGAGTGTCAATCTACTCAAGGGTAGGAAGGGTCTGCAGAGAGGTCTGGACTGATGGGCTGAGGTCAACGGGGTGAGCTAAAGACAGTTTAAATAGGACAGAAAATGAAGAAAATAATAGTTATTTTTATAATAATAAAAATAAATATAATAATAAAATAGAATACACAAAACGAGTGATGTACAATGCGATTGCTCACCACTTGCTGATGAGTTAATTCCTGAGCAGTGGTTCCTAGCCAGCTTTCCCCGCATTTTTTGTACTAAGTATGACATCATATGGTATGGAATACTCCTTTGGTCAGTTTCATAGAATCATAGAATGCCCTGGATTGGAAGGGATCTCCAAAGGTCATCTAGACCAACGCCCCTGCATTGAGCAGGGACATCCTCACTAGGCAGGTTTCTCAGAGCTTCATCAAGCCTGACCTTGAATGTCTCCAGGGATGGGGCCTCCACCACCTCCCTGGGCAACCTGTTCCTGTGTTCTACCACCCTCATATTAAAGAACTTCTTCCTAATATGCAATCTAAATCTACCCTTCTCTAGTTTAAAACCATTGCCGCTTGTTCTATTGCTACATGCCCTTGTAAACAGCCTCTCTTCAGCTCTCTTGTAGGCCTTCTCCAGAGCCATCTCTTCTCCAAGCTGAACAACCCCAGCTCCCTCAGCCTGAGTCAGCTGTCCTGGCTCTGTTCACTCTCAGCTTCTTGTGCCCCTCCAGCCTATTCACTGGTAGGTCATGAGAAGCCGAAAAGTCCTTGACTTAGTATAAACACTACTTAGCAGCAACTAAAATGATCACCTGAGAATTAATCATGTAGGTACTAGGTCTTCTCCGAAAAAGGTGACAGGATCAAAAAAACATAAATCCAACACACACACACTCCAAAACACACACACACAAAAAACTAAAAACACAAAAGCAGGTGTTCTGATGTATACATTTATGTCCTGGGGAGAAGATAAAAGAACACAGACTATCAGATGTGCTTTAGTGATTCTGAGTAAACACAAAATACTGAATACTGTGTCCTATTTCATTTGCTTGGGGTTTTTTTGGTTGTGGGGTTTTTTTTTGGTTGGTTGGTTGGTTGGGTTGGGTTGGGTTGGTTGGTTGGTTAGTTGTTTCCACAAATTCTACTTACTTTTACTCCAAACTGTGGAAGGTCAAAATTATTCTAACTTGCAGAGCACTACACTGATTTCTAATGTTGCATTTTAGAGAAATACACATTGTCCAGTTATTGGTTGAAACCAACATCCTGAAAGAATAAGAAATTGAGAGCAGAAGGGTCACATTTGCCTGCATTAATCAACTATTGAATAAATATGCAATTGTTAATAATGTTAAAATCCTTCTAAACGTCTCAGAATTTTATCAGTTTTGCAAAAGCTTACCAAGATTTAACTTAGCTGTGGGCATTAACGAGATTTTCTTGTTTTGTAAGCTATGACACTCTTTGTTTTTATGCAACAGCCAAGAATAATAATTCATTACTTGGCTCCAGAATGATTCCAAGTACATAAACAAAATTTTAAATCAGAACTACATGTCATGCATTTGCCAGCATTAATCTTATGACTCCTACTTGTTTCTTCGATTTAGAATGTATAATACTAGTTAAAAAAAACTTTAAGAATTCAAACATCATAGTTTCCTAAGTGAAAGACAGACATCTCTGAGATCAAAGAGTAGATGAGAAGTAAATAAATAAATAAATAAAATAAATTAAATGCATTCCATTTTACTAAACATTCAGTGTGATAGGACCAGATTTAGCTTAAGAAATTTTGCATATACCTTCACAAGGAAAGTTATTGTTCAGTCACATTAAAGACTTTTTAATGTACTACGATTGTTCATTACTTGAAATAAATAGATATATTGCTTCAATCATCAACACGTTTAAAGCACGTTCAGTAGAAATCATGAAATGATCCTAGGCCACTGCAATAATGGATCATGAAAAAACCTGCTAAAAAGTACAACATTTCAAGGAATTACAACTAAAATTTAAAAAAAAAAAAGTTGTAGATCAAAATTTTGGGGTTTTTATTTAAGAGAAAACTGATATCTGACATGATCTATGAAGGTTTGTCAACCTTCATATTGAGAACAGGCATTTTATCCCGAGTTATCACCCCAAGGAACAGAGCATTATTGTTACATACTAAAATTTCTCCTCTCTGAGTCTGAATTTAGATAATTTTTTTTAAGATTGAACTAAAATACAAAGGAAGAAAGAAGAAGTTTTTAATCACATTAGACACCACAGTAAGTAAAACAACAAGACTATTCTAGCTTTCATAATCTATAAGAACAATTACTTGCTTAATAAATAAATAAATAAATAAAGTGATTACCAAGTTTTATTCACAGTCAGGTTAATATGATGTCCCCACCAAAACTGTGGTCCACTCCTCTTACCAGATCCCCTTGCTAAATTCCTCTCTTCTGACACTTGCACTTCCTTGGAGGCAGATCTGGAAGAATATGTTATAAATACTTTTAAGGCTATGTTACTGCAAATTTGCATGAGTGTCATTACAAGGGAATTAACAGAAGTTCTATTTTCACAAAATCACAGAATGTCTTTGGTTGGAAGAGACCTTCAAGATCATACAGTCCAACCTTAAACCAAACACTGCAAGCTCACCACTAAACCATGTCCCTGATCACCAGGTCCACATGTCATTTAAATGCCAACAGGGATGGCAACTCCACCACTGCCCCAGGCAGACCATTCTAATGGTTGTTGACCCTTTTGGTGAATAAATGTTTCCTAATATCCAGCCTGAACCTCCCCTAGTGCAGCCTGCAGCCATTCCCTGTGGTCCTGTCACACATCAGCAGGGAGAAGAAGCTGTCTCCTCCTTGTTCCAACCTCCTGTCATGTAGTTGTAGAGAGCGAGGAGGTCTCCTCCCAGCCTTCTCTTCTCCAGACTAAACAACCCCAGCTCCCTCAGCCACTCCTCATAGGAGCATGTGCTCCCAACTGCAACTGTCTCTCAGGAGTTGAACACATTCATCCACCACCATCCAACAGCAATTGTCACTGGGGAGCTGAGTCATACTCACAGCCTCCTCCTCCTCTGCTCCAGTCCACTCAGCTTTTCCCCATTTCAAATAACCATTCTCATTGAAACTCGTTTCAGTGAGTTTAAGATTGAGCAAAGAACAAGTTCATAGAGTTAATGACTGGATGCATTAAATTGGGTTCAGAGAACCAGGAACTGAGGTGGTTCAGACCTAACAAAAAGAGGCTCGGGGGAGACCCTCTGGCTCTCAACAGCTCCCTGACAGGAGGCCTGAGCCAGGCAGGGCCAGGTCCTGCTCCCAAGGAACAAGCAACAGGACAAGAGGAACCAGCCTCAAGCTGTTCTAGGAGAGGTCCAGGTTGGAGTCAAGGAACAACCTCTTCCACGTGAGGGTTGCCAAGGGCTGGCCCAGGCTGCCCAGGGCAGTGGTGGAGTCCCCATGATCCCCAGAGGGGCCTGAAAGCCATGGAGATGTGGTGCCGAGGGACATGGGCCAGTGGTGACTCAATGATCTGAAAGGTCTCTTCCAACCAAAACAATTCTACAATTACATACAAAGAAAACTTACACCTTTAATCAAGAATGCTGGGGAGAAAGATCAGTGGGCACTGCTGCTTTACAGCATGTGAAGGATACCACTGCTCATTCCTTCTATGACTCCAGTAACAGCAGGATAGCAAAAGGGGAAAAAATAGGAAAATGAGTTAATATTTATATGCAAACAAGGAAGCAAAACAGTAGGGTTGGTCTCACAGGGAGATCTGTTCATTCCGTGGGGTTTTTTTAAGTGCTAATGACCCAACAGCATCTATCAAACTAATAAATTTAATATAGTTTTATTAGGAAGTGAGCAGAGAGGAGCTAAAAGCTGGAACAGCAGCAATCCTGAATAGCTACCAGAGAAGGGAGCTCTCACTCACCCGCCAAAAAGAAGCTGTTCCCACTGGCTTGGAAATAATTTGAATAATTTGAAAAAAATTCACAGCAAGAAATTAAATTTGTGCTGGTTTAGGCTTCAGATTGAGCTAAGCATAAATTTCAGCTGGAATATAGTTTCATCCTGCTTTGGCAAGGGGGTTGGACTTGATGATCTCTAGATCTTCCAGCCCCTACCATTCTGTGATTCACAAGGGAAGAAGCTGTTCCGAAGCACTGAAGCCAGCCCCCAAGGGGCACTTGACCCACATATAAAGAGGCTGCAAGACAATTTTTTTCTCTGCTTCTGGTAGAAAACCAGAAGTTCTCTGCTTCTGAATGAGGTAACAAGATTTGCCTGGAGAAGAGAAGCCTGAGAAGGGATCTTATCAATGTTTACAAATATCTGAAGGGTGGGCATCAAGTAGAAGGGGCCAGGCTCTTGCAAGTGGTGCCCTGTGACAGGATAGGGGGCAACGGACACAAACAAGAACATGGGAAGGTCCACCTCAACATGAGGAAAAACTTGCCTCTTGTCCTGTCACTGGGCACCACTGACAAGCGTCCAGCCCCATCCCCTTGCCCCCTAGGGGCCCTTTAGCTCTTGCTCAGCATCCGCCAGATCCCCTCTCATGCTGCTTTTCTCCAGCTGAACAGCCCCAGAGCTCTCAGTCTTTCTTGGCCACAGAGATGCTCCAAGTCCCTCAGCATCTTCCCAGCCTCCACTGAACTCTCTCCAGTAGTTCCTTGTCTCTCTTGAACTGGGGAGCCCAGAACTGGACACAATACTTCAGAGGTGGCCTCACTGGGGCAGAGTAGAGAACAAGAAGAATCTTGCTTGACCACACTCTTCTTTATGCAACCCAGGCCACTATTGACCTTTTTGGACACAAGGATACCTTGCTGGCTCATAGGCAACCTGTTGCCCACCAGTACTCCCAGGTCCTTCTTCACAGATCTGCTTTCCAGCAAGTTACCCCCTCCCCTGTACCAGTGCAGGGGATTATTTCTCCCCAGGTGCAGGACCCTACACTTGCCCTTGTTGAACTTCATAGGGTTCCTCTCCACTCAACTCTCCAGCACAAGTTAAGAACCAGGACACAGGCTGATCCCCAGACAGGGTCTTCAAATCCCCAGCATGAAAATTTTTTAAAGGAAGAATACAACCACTATTCATCATATCTACTGCCTTTAACAGAGAAGATTTTTGTACCACTTTAGATAACCGGTGCAGCAGCTTGAGAAGGCAGAACAGAGATGGACACCTACAGATGGGAGCAGAGAGATGCCAGGGGGAAGGAGAGGGCTTCCCTTTAGGGTTTGTGGGAAGCAAATACAGGACAGAAAGAAAGCAAACCCATCAGGGAAGAAAAAACCACCAATGACAGTCCCAAAACAGCAGCAGAACATTTTGGGGGTGGACCTACAAACTCTCTGACCTTCATTCTGCGGGAAAAGGTGAAAGAACTGCAGTTTTAGGTCTAAACTCTTCAGATATCCAAAACTAACAGACAACAAAAGCAGCAGCCAAGCCAAAAGCATCAGTGCCCCAAGCCAAACGTTTCAGAACCTTGGCAGCACAGGGTTAACGGTTGGACTTGATGATATTCAAGGTCTCTTTCAACCAAAATGGTTCTGGATGAAGAGGGTCCCATTGGGAAGCCGGCCGAGTAGCAACAATCACACCAATATGGCTACATGCTGATCCGTTTATTCTGACTGCGTCACTTAACAGTGGTTACAATCTGATAACATGTATATCAACTACTTTCATTGGCGTTTGGCTACAAGCATACAAATCTAGCTCTAGCTTCATTGGTTATCTGCATTTGGGATACATATTCTGTATACGCCTCCGTCGCGGCGAGTGTACGTTTTGTACACGCTGCTCCTGCCCCGCTCCTCCGCTTTGCTCAAGGTCGACTTCTTTCCTTTCTGCTCTTCAGGAAAACTTTAAAGAGACCCAGCACTTATGCTGACTGAGGCTTAGCCAGACCTAGCATGGGGTTGTCCAATCCCTCAAAAG
>JANIJG010025992.1:0-17604 GCA_024611175.1 Megaceryle torquata
TAAACATTTATCAAATCCCCTCTCAGTCTTCTCCTCTCCAGACTAAAGAGCCCCAGGTGTCTCAGCCTTTCCTCATAGGATAGGTGTTCCAGTCCCTTAATCATCCTTGTAGCCCTCCATTGGACTTTCTCGAGCAGATCTCTGTCCCTCTTGTACTGGGGAGCCCAGAACTGGATGCAATACTCCAGGTGAGGTCTCACCAGTGCAGAGAAGAGGGGGATCAGAACCTCCAAATTAAAGCTCCTGGAACCAAATTAAGTCTCCTGCTGGCTCTAGCGGGCTGGGGATCAGGTCTTGTTTTGCAGCTTGCATTATAGTGCTCTGTGACTTTTCTTTTCCACTCATACCAATTTAAATATTTCTGTCATGAACTGATGCTTGCAAGTCACAGCAACTTTACCTATGATGCCAGTATGAGGTTCAACTTCCATGATGTCAGAGGACATGACTGTCTCCCATGTGTACTTGATCAATGATTTACTGTTATTCCACATCTAAAACAATTAAAAACAATGAGATCATTAATGCACGTTAAGGTTTCTTAGCAACAAGTCAATCTGCTGTGAGTACTCCTGCACTGCAAGCCAGGTATTGCAGGTCTTACATCACGTACTTTACAAACTAACCACATCCTGATCACCACTAAACATTTAATGACCTACTAATGTACCTTGAATCAAGCTACAACGTATGGTATCTTCACCTGAATCTTGAAATAAACTGATTATGGTAAAAGTGGAAAGGCACAAAGCTTTGTCTAACCTCTGGTTTAAACTGTACTAACCCAGTGCCATGCACGAAATACCATTGTTTTCATGATAATGTTGTCTCTTCCTTTTCCTTTCTCCACTGTGATGTAAAACCAGGACAAGAAGAAGTGGGATTCACCTGACTGGATTTCAAGTGTCTTCAAAATAGATTAAGAGATACAGAGAATGGGTTGGAAGGGACCTTACATATCCAGTTCCAAACCCCCTACCATGGGCAGGGACACTTTCTATTAGATCAGGTTGCTCAAAGTCCCACCCAACCTGGCCGTGACCACTTCCAGGGAGGGTGAACCCAAAATTTTCTCTGGGCAACCTGTTCCAGTGTTCCATCACCCACCAAAGAACAACTTCCTAATGTCCAATATAAGCCTCCCCTTACCTCGTTTAAAACCATTGCACCTCATCCTATTGCTACAGCCACTGCAAACAACCCCTCCCCAGCTTTCTCAGAGGCCCCCTTTAAGTACAGAAAGGCTGCTAAAAGACCTCCTCAGTCATCTCTTCTCCAGGCTGAACAATCCCAGCTCTCTCAGTCTGTCCTCATAAAGGAGGTGCTTCAGTCCCATGATCATCTTTATGGCCCTCCCTGGACCCACTTGAGCAGGTCCATGTTTTTCTTACACTGGGGGCCCCAGAGCTGACCTGACCTCATCTCCTAGGATCCTCTTTACTGAAAATAAAACCTGCTGGGAGCAATTCCTCCAGCCTATTGTAGCCTATTGTTTGAGATTAATCACCACCTGGATGCTGCCAGTGAGATCTTCAAGGGCTACAAGGAGAGCTTAGCACAGATAGCTCAGAGGTGAAGATCTCTGCTGAAAGCACTGTATTTAGTCAGGTTTTATAGGCACTACAGTTAACACAGTGGCTGTCTTCCTACAGGTAAAGGTATTGAAAACAGTTGGAAACTGAGAAATGTCATTATATTATCAGTAAGTGACTTAATTACCTATACCACACATGTAGCTATACTGGATTACTGGAAAGTATGCAATGGCTGTCTCTGGTGGGGAAAAAAAAAAAAAAAAAGAACTTTTAAGAAGAGAAAACATAAAACTAAATGCTGATTAGCAGTATCTTTAAGAAAAAATGGGAAGACCATTAAGTGGGAAATGTTTTCCTGCCTGGCTCTTGCTAACAGGCATATTTTTCCCAAGTGAGTGTGTGATTGAAAGGATCCTGATCAGTAGTGAAGAGGATGCTGAGTTGACAATTGCAGCAGCAATTTTGTCCCATAATGGTCAAACAGAAATTATCAGGATCTGCAGGAAAGAATAAAGTCCAGTAAACTGCAGCGCCTGTGACTTTGTAGCTGTTCTTTGTTTGCTGTAGTCCTTTGCATGAATGATGCCTCTCATATGAAGGAATTTAATCACCCATTGGCTATTCCTCCTAACTGGAAAATTACACTACAGCAGTGCAAAAGTGATAAGCAACAGGTCAATGACCCAGAAAAATATTTATAAGGGCAAAGCTCTGTGCTATCAAACTCAAGAGCTGAAAAAAAGAATGAGAGAACTGCTGTGTGGAATGCAGGGCTAGAGAATTTCAGCAGTACAGATCCTCCTGCAGTCGTGGCCTCCTTTAAAAATATTTAAGAAAAACTAAAGTAACATGGATTGCCTGCTATCTTCTAATAGCACCTATCAGATCTAGTGACACAAAGCACACAAGAGCAATGAAATCAAACAGAAACAAACCTTAAATGTTTTCCTGATGTTTGCACCAATGAAGTTTTCTCCAGGGATGATAATGGCGTATGGTTCCAGAAGAAGATGAAATGGTTCTGTTGATCCTTCAACATCTATTTCCAGTGCTACTGCTTCTATTGTTTTGTATTCTGGGATGTTTTGAAGCATCCCCTCTTTTACTAAACTTTAGAAGGAAATATGGTAGAATTATTAAAAATCTTCAAACAGTGTTTAAACTGGCCCCCATCTTTTAATTGCCAGATCAAAACTGAAAATCATCAAAAGTTTCAAGTACAGATTGCCTGGGTGTAGTTATCTCAGGCTGGGGACAATTACAAACAGGGAAAATTACAGTAGAACTTTAATGTACACTAAGTTGTCCCAGTCTGTTCATGAACAATTACAAACAGGGAAAATTACAGTAGAACTTTAATGTACACTAAGTTGTCCCAGTCTGTTCATGAACAAGTATGTAAGGCATAGACTGCTGTGAGAAACAGTAATAACAGGAAAGCCTGCTGGAAATCTCAGCAGAAAGCCTGGAAAATGAACAGACAAAATGACAGTGTTATCTTTTTCCAAGACCCCTAGCTAGGCCTAAGGCACATGTTCAGACAAGAGGGAAGATCTCAGAGATGCTCTTTGTACCACAATTAGTTGTACAGATAAAATCCTTCAAAACTGGCCCAAAAATCACCAGAAAGAGGAAGAATCCCAGGAAGTTAATGTGATAGCACAGCTCAAATGTGGCTGTGCATCTTACCAGCAAACACTGTTGCTCAGTGAAGGTGATTCCGGGATATTCCTCAGTACCATCTGAACCACACTGTGATAACTCTTCAGCTACACAGATGAAGAAGGAAAGGATTTTAATGTCAAGTAATCAGTCATGTCTGAGGGTTAAATAAAGATGAAAAAGTAGCTTACATTTAAAGGATGAACCATCACCATCAGAGTACTAAGCTTTAATAAACAGTATTCAAACTCCAGAGTTACTAAAAGAAAACATGTTTGACTGCAAAATATTAAGCCAGATTCTGATCTCATGGTGTATGGTTCCAAGAAAAATACTCATTTTTGACATGCCTGTTATTATTTCCCTAGTATATTGCATACTACACACAAGCATCTGCAAAGGGTCCCCAAAAATTAAGCTCAGTACTGCTCCACTAACTTCAGGTTTCTCCTGAACACTCCAGGGTATTCTGCTTAATTGACCATCAATCTGATTTTGAGCAAGAAACATTACTTTTCCATCATGGGAAAAGAGGATGTCTTCTACATTCTAACAGGGAAAAAAAAAAAAAAAAGAAAAGAAAGACAGAAGCCAGACTTAAATCTGAAGGGCTTTGCAAAGACAGAGATTAATTTGATTAATTTAAGTGTATCTGTTAATATATTTTTCTAATAACCAATTACAGTATGTCAAAAACCCAGTTAGTTTCACTTAGCATACTTATTTGAGGTATTCCTACATCTGTCAGTCACCACAGTATGGGATATTCCCCCTCTTGGGCTTAATTTGGATCGAGTTCCTTTAAATACAGTGAGCTCATGCTCCTTATTTACAGGAACAGGGGAGCAGAAAGGAAGACAACAGTCACTGGTACAGCTGCAATCAAACATGGTTGCACCCCTCACAGCTGCATACCACCATTTCCCTGCCAAAGCCTACTACTATCCCCTTAATTTACCACCTAGTTCATAAACCCCCACCAAAAACTACACCTGGAAATGGTTTATATAATCCCTGTTTGCTAACCAAACTTACTGAGGCTGCATTAGGTACAGGGTACAACCCTAAAGCAGCTCACTCAGCAGAAAGGAAGGCTCTGGAGATCCTGGAGGAGCTGGTTGTGTGGTAAGGGTGGTAACCTCCAGCTAGCACAGCTGCAACTATGAGGATGTGCCCATAGTTTCAGTTTAAAATTAATTAATTTGAAATTAATTGTGTCCAGTCAGTACCAAAAATGACATGAGATCAGAAACTGTCTCACAGTTTGCTGTCAAAACATGTTTTCTTTTAGTAACTCACTACGCTGTTTATCAGAGCATAGAACCAGATAATTAAATTTAATTTAGAAAGCTGCACAGCAAGGATTTTATGACTTGCAGAAAACTACACAGCTGGAGTTTGTAGATAGGAAAGAGTCACAAGCTATACCTCCTGTGGAGTATAAGTGAGAGTAAACTCATGATCCCCATGAGGAAGCAAAACTCCCTGCTCAGGACTTAGGGTGAAGACAGACTCTGTGTCTTGATTGTATTTGAGCTTCATAAAGTCTGCAGTTTCTTCTGGTATTAATGGTTTCACATTAGGCTTTATTATCTGCCAGGAGAAAGGAAGTTCTACGTAGCTGCAAAGAGATCAATAAACAAACCATGATTAAAAAAAAAATAAAATAAATCAGATACTTTTGATTAAAATACCAGGAAAAAAAATTAAGTTCCTTTTTCCATGCAGGGAATTCATCTCTTTAAACATTACAGGGGTTAGACTTACCAGTCTTTGTGAGCTACAGAGTTGATGAGTGAGGGCATATAAACTGTACAAAGAACATGCTAATATATGGAGGTAAATGATATAAACATCTAAGGTTTGCCTTTCCTGACTTTAACTTGTCATGTAATACAACTTTTAGGAAACTCTATGATTCTTCTTTCAAGAGTCTGAGATGGACAGGACCATTCCTGCTGACATTGGTATGTTTGCATTGGATCACTGCTGATCATCTACGTAATATTCTGAATTTAATCCAAGTGCAAGATGTGCTCTTTAACATGTCAACAAACACAGTGGCTCCAGCCAAGATTATAGCAATGGCTCTGCAATACTCCTTGTAATCCAGAAAAGGTTGTTTAACTAGGTTGTTTCAGCAGAGGTGTATTCCATGGAATGTCTTCATGAGTTTTTAAAGCTTGCTGACCTCAAAAACTTTGCCTTACTTAGGGGAGGAAGGACACTGGGATTTGAAAGTGAGCATCAGTGACAAAGCTGACCATGTACAATTTCTTGTATCACTTTTTCTAGCACCTCTATGGAGTTCAGTCTCAGCCTGTCCAGCTTTGTTTCATTCAGATGCTGACACCAGGCTTTCAGGGACTGCTGTCATGATTAGAGCACTGAGAAAATGTGGGAATGGGCACAGTCACATCCTTTGTCAGTTTACAGCATCCAGTTCCCTGAATCCCATTTAACCCCAGCAGTATTCTGTTCTGGCATCATGCATATGTGGTTTCCAGTCCACGAAAAAAAAAAAAAAATCCAGAAATTCTCTGTAGCAAGCAGCAATTTGCATTGATGTATCTAAAACCTGCCCTGACCTCCTCACGGCTTTGATGGTCTGCAGCTTCTAAGTACTGCAATCATGTACATTAGTGGACTTCTATTATTGCCTGACTGATTTTGAGCAAAATCAGGATGTCAGTCGGCTCAGTACAATATAATTGTACACAGGGACATATTCCTTGCCTTCAGATAGAGTTTACATTTAAATTTATTAGGACTCCATAAACAGAATCATGTGAAAGTTTTAATATGAGTTAGTTACTTTGGGCTCCTGTTTTAATCAGTGGAGATCCAGTGGAGTCCAAGATGCATTATGTCTGGTTCTGGGGGAGAAGTCTATAGTCAGAATTGCATCCTTAGAAGCATCTATTTCCCTGCACTATGAAAGGAAAAGAGTATAGGGCTGCACAAGTATACATTGTAAACATGTAAAGATAGATAAATCTCATCTGGATGATCCTGATAAATATTTCCTGCAACCATCATTATTTATGTATCTCTTGGAATTGTACATTTATTTGTACTGAAGCAAATATATGGACCTTGGCAGTGGATGAACCAAACCCTGTGGCTAATGGTTGCCATAATGTTTGATCTATGTATAATGTTCCTGTTCTTACAAGCATATCCTTGAGCCTTAATTACTAAACAATGGAGCCAAAAAAAGCAAGGCTTGTGGACCAAGCTTATCAAGTGCATGAAGGTCTCTCCAGCTTGAGAGAGTATGGTACCACAAACGAGATCCCTACCAGCATCTTCAGACTGCAGAGCATTACTCTATTAATAGTAGCTACGTACGTAGAGTTTCTTATAACCAATTTCTTCTCGGCAGTGCTGTGTGGATTTTGGGGGTCAAATCGTATGAGATGCTGTGCTGTTACATCAGTAACTTCACCAAGTTCAGGTTTGTTTTCTCCACTTGTGACAGACAAAAGCTCCAGAGCTGTAAGTTGTCCAAGCCCTGGAAGAAATAAGTAGTAGTTATTACTGTTGCCCTCTGGTTAATAACATTGTTCATATTACTTATTAACAGCAAATGACAGCAATGGCCATTAGTGACTATATCTGGTGTTTCCTCAAGTTTCAGAACTCCAGTGTGTTAATTGTACAATATTTTCCTGATGTTGTTTATCACCATCAGTAGAGATATTCTCTTCATGAATTTAACAGATTTGGATTTCAGGGCCACAACCTCAGCTCACTTCTATCAGCATTGTTTCTCTTAAGTGAGCAGGGTGTTTGAAATGGTTGATCATGTGGCTCCCAGATGCTTTGAGCAGTATACTAAAATAAAAATAAGCAGCAAATGCACCATTAATTTTTTTTTCCAAAGGAAATACCTGTAATTAAGTGATGAAATAGACTACAAGTCAAGCCTAAAGCTCTAGCACTCATAATTCCCTGGCAGGACAAGCACTAACATCTACAAGAATTTCAACAGGTTTCATTACCCAATCCAAGACTCCCTATCTCTCCTGAACACCCTAATCTAAAATACATCCCAAATTTGCTTCACACCCAAAAGTATTTTTGCCCTGTTAGGGATGATGTTTCACAGTGTGTCATGTTAACCTGACAACAGGTTTTGTTTCCTGCTACTTGGTGACATTTTACATGTGGAGTTTTGGCTACGGTGGGTTAAGAGCTCAGTGTTTTCTGAATCCCCTGTATTTCATGCACTGGGATGGAGCAGTAATGATAATAATGATAAAATTGCTTAACAACACCATCAGGGAACAAAGTATTTGCTTAATTCAATGACAAAAAATGTCACCATCGCTTCAAGCCATCAACTACCACTCACATTATCTCAGTATCTTTGGTGTTAGAAATACAATCTCTGAACAGTGTTAGAAACACAATCTCTGAACAGTGTTAGAAACAAACCTGTGACTGTAACTTCACTGACTTGGCAATTGTCACAACCAACCATGTATGTTTGCTGTGAGACTTCCGGAAAAGAAGGGAAAAACAGTACCTGAAAGAAAAAAGTGAAACAGCAACATCTGTAACTCTCTAGGAAGTAATAAACTTCCATTTGTAAATATTTACTAAAAGACAGTTCTAGTGATTAGTAATTAAATCTGCAAGAGACAGACAGTGTCACACTTCCTTAATAAAGACCAGAAAGAAGTAGTTTTTTCTGAGTCACTAAACTCATATGTGTTTATCTGGATGGTGATCAGAGGCTGCCTTTGTAGGCAATGGAGATGTGGGCATTCTACTGGGTTAATGTCAGGGTCAGATCTGCCCTTGGTCACTTACTGAGCAACCCACCGCTGCCTGTCAAACTACAACAGCAGGAGCAAAGCAGCCACTGAGTTCCACCTCCACAAAAATAGATCAGGGGCCAAAACCTTTGGCTGTTCTTCCTGTCACCCATTACTATCTGCAAACCCAAGCCCTGCTAAATCCATCTCCTCTTTCTCTCCCAGATGGGCCTGGCCCTGCCGAAGCAATGCACCCAGAGAGACAGAAAGGAAGAGAAATATTTCTCCACACCTTCCTGACCCATTCCTCTTACCAAGAGCCAGGAGGTACTGGCAAAAGAGTGAGCTGGAAGCTGGCCACAGTCTCCATATCACTCCTTCTCCCCATAGCCATGCTATAACAAAATGTGGCCCACATCAGACAAAGTGGTGGTTGACAACCAGGAACGTACACCTACTGCAGGATCTTTTTTAGGAACGAGCACAGCATAAGTGAAGGATTTGTACCTGCTGCTCTATAATGAAAGATTTTTTTTCTCCCCAAAAATCCTTTTTTTTTTTCCCAAGGAAGCTCGGTAAGGAAATGTTTTTGGGACTAGATGCCCCATCTGGAGTGAAACAAGCACTCTTGTGTTCCTATTTTCTCTAACAGGATTCTTGCATGAGAAAAATCCATCTGGTTTCTGGCTGGCTAAATCAAGACTTCGAAGTTGCAATGAAAGACCCTCCAGTAAGACTCACAACTGCAATTCTTCCAGTATAATTGCACAAAAGGGTCTGAGCACTTTTGCTCACATGATTTCAAATTAGCAAGGTCCAGCCAAAATCTTTTAAACTGATTTTGCAATATTGCAGAGTACAAATAATTTCCATAGCAGTTGGTACTAACCTCTACTGTTATACTCTGCCCTGGAGCAAGTTCAAAACTAGGAGGCTGGATCCCAAAAGGTTCTTGTATCACAAAACCAACAGTGGCAGCAGTCTAAGGTGTTAAAAAAAGGAAAAAAAAAAAAAAAAGGGAAAAAAAGAAAGAAAGTTTAATAAATTCAATAGATGAGGTTGTTGTTTTTAAAATAGAGGGTTACATAAAACAGGCAGTGTGGTACAATGTCACTCTTTTACCTCTTACTGTAGCTTTTTTTCACACATCTCAAAAGCATGTGGCTTATGTATATGGTTTAATTAGAAGAAATGCTCCATGCTTTACAATTACTTTGGTGAAAGGGAAGGAGGGAAGGTGCTGTTGAAGACAAATTACCGTGTCAGGAGCTCTAAAATTAATGTTCACAGAAGAACAGCTATGCCTGAGCATAGCATCTACCTCTGTTTCACCATGCTTAAATGCCAGTCTACCAGTCACATCTTCTCTTCTTTGCCCATTCCACTTAGACCCTGCTTTGTGATGGAAAGCTAAAGACAGGACAGTACTGGAGTGGACTGCTAAGGTCTACAGGTGCAGCAAAGTCAAGAGGGGATATCAATGGCAGGGAGGGGGTGGAAATTAGCTCAAGCAATGCTAGAACTGATTGTGTTTCTATTTACTTTAAGGGAAAGGTTAAAATTCAAGCCAGTTGTCCTTTCCCTGGTCTATGCCTGAGTTTACCTCCCGAATGAGTAAGAAAACTTCTTCTAGAGGCAAACCAGAGCACAAGCAGAAGGTTTGGACATCCAGGGAGATTGGTCTTGAGGAAAAATGTGAATCTCTGCAGGAATGGCCCAGTACAGATCTCCACAGCAAGGCGTTACGACTTTTGTGCTAATATACCATGACCAGCTCAAAAGCTGCCTTCATGTCAGGGCACCTATACCATAACATGTCCAGTATTTTCCTTCTAATCACTCACTGTGAAATTAGGAGGTTTCCAGGCTTTCTCTGGCATTATACAGAACTTCCCAGTGCTCATTCCCTCATTTTTGCATAAAATCTTTGTCACTTTTATTCCTCCAACAAGGCAGGCACCACAGTCTATAATGGGAGGCACTGCAATGAGCAACACAGAAAATGAGACAACATGGACAGTGAAGGCCAGCAGCTGCCAAAGCCAGTGACTTCTTAAATAAATCTTTACCAACAACATTGCTGCAGAAGAAAGTGCTTGGTGCTGCAGTCTTAAAACCCCTCACACTCCATTTGAAAATTAAATGGCATGAGGTGCATATTTCTACATTCATCTTACATTTTAATGGTGCTTCCCAAGTAAAAACTCTATAGAATAATAACAAAAAGTAAGATGATTTTAAATCAAAGCTCAGTATAACAGGAAAGGTGAATTTACAAAAAAATCAAAGCAAGTTTCTGCAAAAGTGATGCTGGCTGTTACAGCTGAGGTTAGATCAGAGAGTTGATTCCTGTGGATATATCATATCCATATGTAATCAATGTAACATGCCCCGAGTATAAATTAAGAGCATCAATAACTAAATGATAATTACTTACTATTTAGGATAAGTAATTACAGTTAGGAGATCAGGAATCAAAAAGACACAGACCTAGAAAAGAGGCTCCTGCTCACTCCTCCAATACAGTGAAAAAGAAAGCGTGATGTGGCAAGAACAAATATTAAGCAAAATCTTGACAGGATTACATTTTAATAACTCATAAATCTATCATGAGTGAAATTGAGATAGATACCAAAATGTAGAAACTGCATTGCCAAGTTTGCTCCTATTTGTTTTGTAACATAAAATTGGAGAGTTGTCCTGGTTTGAGTGAAAAGACAACTAATTCTGTTCAGTGATTTTACTTTTCAGCTCAGTTCTTCTCACAAACAAGAATGACAAGAGTCAAATTAAACCAAACCAAAACAAAACAAACCCAAATAAGTCTTTAGAGGAACAAAAGAATTGGACATTACTGACATGTTAACACTGGAGGTGGCCTTTTAGCTTGGACTGGGATCAGAAGAGGTTCTGATACTTGAGTCTCTGCTAACATACAGTCTTCATAATCTCCTAAGTGTTCAGGAATAAATTGGACCATATACTGGCATGTCATCCCAGGAGCAATCATTCCTCCCTCTCCTGGAAATTTTCCTTGGGGGAAAAAAAAAATTAAAATGCAGGAAATTAAAAAAATTTTGAAACCTCCCAAAGCTGGTATATGTATTTATGATCACATTTCACTCTGGAAAGGTGCCTGTAAACTCTCCCCATTTATTGTCTAAGTAAAGCTGATAAAAATGAATGACCACAAAAGACCAGCCAGTGTCATCTGTGTACGTATCTTCCACTGAACTCAAGATTTTTTGTCTGCAATAGGCTTTCCATAACTACAGAAAACAGAGTGAGGAGAAACCTAAAGATGTTACCCAGTTCTCCCTTACTGCAAGACAACAAAGCTTACCTGGGGGCATCTAACTGTCTAAGTATTCCTTCAATGTTGTGACAAAGATGCCACAATTTCCTTAGGCAGTCTATCCCAGTGCCTGGTTATCTGACTGTAAGAAATATGTTCTTCTTAACTTTCCTCTAACTTAACCTTCCTTGCTGCAACTGAAGTTTGTTATTTCTTGCCCTTTCCCTGTAGTGATTTCCATGGATACTATGTCTGTTCCTAGATGAATTTTGGGTAAGACTCAATCTAGGTATTTCAGGGATACATTTCAATCTTACTTCAAACACTTTAATGTTAGTTAGTCTTATTAAATTCCTTATCAGACCATTTGAATCTGCTTATGAGTTTGCACGTGAACGGTCCTAGACGTAAGTCACCCTTCAGTTTCTAAAGAACCCAGCACTATGAAGAACAGAACCAAACAGAATATTTCCAAAGAATTATATTCAAGTGGATAAATTAGATCTCTTACGTGTTAACATCTTAAAGGCAGTAAAAAGAACTCTTACCTGGCCCAATGGCAAATACTGAAGTAGAAGGCGGGATAAGTCTTACATGATGACTTGTTGAAGTGATGTTCTGCAGCTCTATAGTCATCTTCATTTTAAAAGAAAATAAGATACTCCATTGTACTCATCACTCATTCTAATGTTTGCAATAGTACTCTGCTAGTAGTAATTAATTTATCATCACTACCAACCTAAAAGTCTCAGTTTATCCAATAAAGGCTGAATCAGATACTAAAACAAACAAAAGATTGAAAAGGGTCCCTTTTAGTTTTCACTGGTTAGTGTGTCAGTGGCAGCTGTGAAAGAGCAACTTCAAGGAAGCTAAAGGATCATTAGTTCAATAAAAAGAAGAAACTTAAACTTCTGTTAAGCTGCAGAAAGCCAAAAGATTGGGTGAAATAGGTAGATCATGGCAGGACATAATACTTCTCAGTGGTAGAATTAACTCTCTACAAAGAAGTAAGTTCTCACCTCATAAACTTGGCCAACTTCATAATCAGAAAACAAAACAGTTGATGGATTGGCAAGAAACACAGGAACAAATGAGGTATCACTAAAAGATTAAAAAAAAAAAAAAAAAAAGAGACATTATCTTACTGCCTAGTTCTTTATATACTAATAGAATGAGAAAATGCAAAATATATCCTTTAGCAAAACCAAAATGTCATCCAGACACAGTTTGTTTCCTAAGAGACTATAGAGATATTTAGTTCAAAAGATCTATGTGTAAATCTACAGTAATTCTACAGCAGAGCTCTCTGCACAAGCTCAGAATCAAGAAACTGTATACACTGCATACCCTTTATTATCTTCTGCTTTTCTTCTGGCTATGGTTTGTTCCACCTGGTCTTGTGAAATGACAAGAGATTTGCCTCCCTGAAGAGCATTCAGTGGGAAATAACGGGGGTTCTTCAAGTAATTCTGCCTTTTCTTAAGTTGGGCAAGGTAAGCATGCTCGCTTTCTCCATCTGCTTTGCATTTACTGTCTTGCCTGGCCAACTTCTGTGAGGCATTAGCTTTCTTTGAAAAATAAAGAGATCGTGGTGCAAAGTTAAACACAGCAATTTTGAGGGTGATGAAAAAGGTAAAGCTATACAACACTGAAAGTTCATATGGGAAAAATTGTATTTCTCTTTTCTTAGCAGATCAAATAAAATCAGTACTGGAGCCATATGCACGATGAGTTGATATTCACTCTTTGTTACACGATCAGCAATAGGCCCTACAGTTCTGACAGACTAAACCAAATAAATCTGTAAAATGTACCTTAGTTTTCCTTTCAGTCTGGTGGCCAGAGTCTGGAGTGGAAGGCAGAGTTAATGTGCGTAAAGACACGTTTGGAACATTACCAGATATTCTCTCTAGGTGACCAATCTCTGCAAGCTTCTGGTACCATGAGCTTGAAGAAACACGCTGTTTAAAACTAAATGTCTCTTTGATATAGCCAGGTTCTGAATCTCCTTCAATTCAAAGAAAAAAAATATTATTTCATAATAGTAAAACATGAATCATAACCATTTATTCTAATTTATTTTGGTCTTGTTCGTGATAAAAATACACTTTAAATCCTCTAGAATTGAATTTAGATTTATAAAGTATTTTGAAGGTTAGCATTTAATGTTATTAGAAATACTAATAAACAAGCTGTATACAAAGAAGGCTGTATTATTCTCAGAAAGAGATGTTAATCTAACAAGTGAGTGGGACTTAGAATGTCCTGTTCAGTTTACAAAAAGATCTATATGATGGATTTACAACAGTCAGAAAATTGACATGAACAGGATGTACCATCTAATGCAACATTTCTATAGTTAGACAATAAGATTGACACCTCAGAGGAAACTCTGAGATGTTAGATTTTTGGTTTTGTTTGGAATTACAATGGAAAAAAATATCCCAACTGTTGGAATTTGTGACTAAGTGGATTACTCTGAAATACCTGTTTTGACTTGACTGAAAAATTTCATTTTAATGATACTGAAACATTTCACCTTGGCTCATACATGAGTAAAAGAAGTAAAGAAGTCTTGGCATTGCCCAAAAGATTTACTTTTTTTTTTACTGACCTTCATTTGCAAATTGAACTGATACATTTCCAGAACTGAAAACTTTTAAACCCCAAATCAAGAATACAATTTTATTTCACTGAAAACAGTTTTTACTCTAATGTAACCACTTCCCTTCTCTGTGTACAAGTTGTAGTTGCAGCTTTGTGCTAATGAAACTGAATGGAGGCAGAGCAGTCACAATAAATATAGGTCATGTGTCAGATGAAAAGAACTGTAAACAAATGTGGGACCACCATTAAATTTCATATGTAAGCACATTTAAACTCAGTAATTTTTAATTTATGAATTTCATTTTGCAATATTCCTTTAGTGGAATTTTATGTTTGTAATATTAGAGTCCCTTCTGCTTTGGCAGAAAGCTAAGTAAATACACTCACATCTGCTACATCCTCCAATGTTTCAATCTTATCAAGTGTTCTAAAAAGTCTAAATTATTCTCTGCTATAAAAGTTACCTTTTGGTGCTCTAGAAACAGGTAATTTATCAGTGATGTAATCATCAGGGCAGGTTAAATTATTTTCTCTGAGAAGTTCATTATCAACAAGCCACCTAAAAGAGGATGCCACTGCAAGAGCAACACACATACACAAATAAATACAAATTAAACTATATACAGAAGCTTATCCCCTGAAGATACAGTATCTTGATCAATCCAAAGTAATGTTGTATTTATAGCTCATCATTATCAGGTAATAATTTTGGATAGAGAAACAGTCTGGTATTTTGATCCCAAGACTTGAAGATGCATCTCCACAATTCTAAATTCAGTTCAAGCCCACCTATGAAGCCATCAGAGAAACATTTAATCTCTGCTTGTTGCTGCTGTATATCAAGGTATGGATGTTTGTAATAAAGTTAGGTGGTAAGCTTCCATTAATTGCTAATTTAATACCTTGAAAACAACGTGGTTGCTTAGTTTCTTACAATGTTAGACATGTTACTCTAATCTCTGCATAAAATCCTTCAAAGTTGCTGTGTTGATTTAAAACCAACCCAAAAAGCTCACCGGGGAAAAGTTTTAATGAGGAAAAGCTTCATCATGAGAAAAAACTCTTCATGAAGAAAAAACTTCTTTACCACGAGGGTGATGGAGCACTGAACAGGCTGCCCAGAGGAGGATTCTCAAAACCTGCACGGACACGATCCTGTGCAACCCACTCTAGGTGAACCTGCTTTAGCAGGGGGGTGGGAATGGATGATCCCCAGAGATCCCTTCCAACCCCTACCATTCTGTGATTCTGTGAGTCTAGTGTCAGTCCCACCAGTGATTTAGACAAATGTTGCATTGGTCTCCAGGTTCCACAAGCATATACCAGGGGAGAGACAGTATCTCCAGAATCCTCACCTGGTGGCAATCCCATTTTGTGGAAATACTCTCCTGCATCTGCCTTTATCATGTTTAGGGCTTTTTCTTCTTCAGCTTTTGCTTGATCCTGGGCCTGAGTGATGTTCTCTTCTAGTATGTCAGCTTCTCTCAGTCGGGACTCATACTCTTCAAGAAGCTGTCATGGGCACGGGTGAATGAAGAGAAATGAGTGTAAGTAAAGCTGTTAAGATCCCTCCACTGATAAATGTTTTCTATTTGCCTTTGAGAGGTACATAGAGATAACTTGGTAAAACACCACTACTTTCCAAGCATATACTGGCCTGCTAAACACTGTCATTCCTGTCACTTAACTTGTGCTGGGTAAGAAGCACTACCTGAGAAAAATGTCTGAAAATGAGAAGACTCTCTTAGGACAAATAAATGTCTCTTTTACCTTTTGTGGGACAGTAGCTACTGAACTGTATTTTGCCTATAAACACAGGACTAAATTTAAAGTGAATGTTCCCTCCTAGTTACTAGGAAGGCTTCCAAAACTCCCAAATACCCCAATAGTGATACTTCACTCCTCCTGATATATTTTGGATCACCTTAGTGACCCACGCTGAAAAGCACAACGCAAAAAGAAAAACCCTGCCTTGAAGAGATATCGGTGTAAATGGAAGAGGGAATATAGCAGAGGGACAGAGACATACAAGACCAACACCAGGAAAAACTGATAGATGTTGGTCTTAAGAGCATCTGCAGCCTAACTGAGCTTTCTGTAGAATTTCTATGTAGCAAGGTTTAATCTTTTGGCTCACTTAATAGAAATAAATTATTTATGGGGTTTTTTTAATAGAAAGGATAGGATGTATCTCAGTGAGAATGAGATGCTTCCTCTTCTCCTGCTCATTCTTAGGTCTGTCCACTGTCACTGGAGTCCAGGATACAATTCCACCTCATGCCAAAGTTGATACCTAAAATGGATCAGCTGGATGGTGCCCTAAAAGTTCCTCTTTGCTTTTTATTTTTCCTCCTCTTTTTTCCTCTGATGATACAGAGAGTGACTAGTTCAGCTGTAACATACATGTTGCAGACATGTACTCCCCGTTGAAATGACCCTCATCCAAGCAGTCCATTTCAGGACTAAGTATTCATGTTTATTACTCAGAAGATACCGTGTCCACCATCATATTAATAAATGACTCAAAAGAAATACAAAACTTCCCATTTTCCAGCTCTGATAACCTTTGCAAAGGTATTACAACACAAAATGGAAAAAAGACCTGTTGCTCAAATAGTTCAGCAACAGCCTTTACTTTTAGACACTGACAACAGGTATCAGAGCAAAGATTAATAGACTGTTTTGCATTTCTACTGTTGATTTCATCCAAGATTCCCCGTGTTGCAAATGCTAACGGACTACGTGTCACAGTGCACCACTGAGGCAAGCACATATAAATAATAATTGCAGCATCTGGTTTCAAACTGCAGCCCATGAGAATAATTTATTGCAAGACAAGAAGTCTAATACACAGACCAGCAGCTACAGGGAGAAGTGGCCAGCCAGTAGAGTAGGCATTTAAATGGCTACTGGTTTTACTCTGTGTCTGAAAAGCCATCCAGAGCTGAGAATATCATGAAGGAGCACGTGGTGAAGATTAACTTATACGAAAGGTTCTGTGGGAAATTGTGCTTAAGTAAATTTCCATTCAAACGTCACTTCTAGGATCCCCCTCTGCCTTTTTGTTTTATTTTATAGAAGAGCTAGAAATCAGAAAGTAGCAGTGAAAGCCAAACTGAGCTCCAAACTCTGACTTGGTTTCAACTTGTACCTTCTGTAGCTCCTCCATAAAACTCTCATGATAAACACTGTCTCCTCCTGGGGACTTGGTCCAGTCTGTCACCATGTCCTCCTTGGCATCTCCAGTGTACAGGTCCTCAAAGGTGCTAGCCAGCAAGTGGGAAATGTCCTGAAGAAAGAAAATCAGATGTTAGTGCTTAAAGCCCGAGATAGGATGGGCAGAGATCCCTGGGCTTGTGCAAGGGGATGGAATCAGTAGATGGGAGGAGGAAAAGTGGAGGGAAAAGGGCTGAGAAAGATACGTGGGAAGGACCCTGAGAGGACACAGGTGAGCAGGGAGGGGTGAAGGTGTATACATCAGTGTACGTGTGCGTAGGTGTAGAGAAGGTTGTGCATGCACACAGACAGTGTGTCTGCACTGGCTGGCTCTATGTGTAGGTGATGGTGATGGTGATGGTGATGGGGAATATGGTTCTCTGTGCACTCGCAACATGTGCCTGTGTCACGGTTTGTGCAGGGGTGGGGCTGTGTGAGTCAAGGGGGGGGTGTGGGGGAGAGAGGACTCTGCAGGTGTGGTGGTTTAACCCCAGCTGGCAGCTCAGCCCCACACAGCCAGCTGTGC
>JANIJG010025993.1:0-44618 GCA_024611175.1 Megaceryle torquata
GTTTGTTTTTTTTTCTTGATGTATTTTTTTTGAATAGTGGAAGGGTGCGTTTTTTGGTGTGGGGTTTGTGTGGTTGTTTGTGTGTGGGGGGGGGGGGGGGGGGGGGTGTGGAGGTAAAAATGGGAAGGCTAGAACTTTGTGCATAAAGGACTTCTTTTGTTCAATCCTCTTCCACCACATGTGCAGTATGAATACATGCTGGTGTGTCATCTGTTGGAAAATGCTGCAGCTTGTTAGAGGAGACCCCAGGAAATTTCTTTATAGGTCCACCCTGTGAGGTTCAGGTTATATTGGTACATCCTTGATGTATAGCTCTAGCTGTGAAAGTGTTCAGACTTCTATCAAACAATTACTGTTGATGAAGAAATAGCTTTGAATTAATTTTGATTTGTTCTATTTGTACTCCAAAAAGTAGTTGTGGCTGCTTTATCTTGTGGACCACTGTCAAGCCCGTGGTAGTTGTGAAGCACTGCAGACTGGGAGAAAAACCAAAGTCTTCGTGGCTGTGGAGCTGCTCTCCTGGCCATCATTTTCCCAGAGTTCCTCAAGACAGAGCAAGCTCCCCACACATACCCAGGGTGCCACAGCCATGCCAGGGGCTTACTGAGCCTGACATTGCTCTGCCTCCACGCTTTCTCCTTCGATGCTAAAAGTTGTTGTGTAGACAGAGGGCCAAAGAAGCAACAGAAGGAGACCAGGAGGTTAGTCTCCCTTTCCTTATTTTTGCCTGTGCAAAGCTACAGTGTTCTGTGTGTGGGTCCAGGTACACTTTTCCTGCCAGGATGTAATATCTAACTGACTATTGTAACTTTGAATCAAGGGACTTTTTTTTCCTCTGTTCTTAGTTTTGCTTTTTTTCTAATGGATGAATCAGCAGCACATGGCTTGGTAGATACGGCTGTGCATGTGTTATTAATAGTAAAATATTATAGTTGTCTTTTTTTGATTGCCTGTTAAATGACTGAGGTTTTGTCAGCTTGCAGAAGTTACATGATCATGACATTCTTCATCTTCTTTAAAATCACAGTAATATGACTTCTCTCCCTCTTCTTACTTTTGCAGACATGCAGCAATCTGTTTTACATCTAAAGCAGTTTGTTATCCAAATGAGGGAAAAGTAAGAAGAGGAGAAAGATAACAAGGCCATTATAAACATATAGCTGTGAGCAAACGTAAACAGCTACCCTGTAATGTGAGTTAACAACTAATTACAAGCATGTAAGTTCAGCTACTTAAAGCCATTAAGAAACAGTGTAATTCCATAGGGTTTCAAATGAAGTTGGAAGGCACAAACTCCCCGGTAGTAAACACAGCTATCCACAGTGCTGCTCTTGTTTTCTTTTTGCCAGAGAGAAGCTTTTTTTCTCACTGCAAAGGGCTTTCCAGTTGTCCTTCTAGAAAGTGCAGTTGTCTGGAGCAGATGCCCTAGGACACCATCCAAAGAGCTTCAGACTTTTTCAAGTGACTGTAAAGCACACAATAACTTGTAGATGGGTCTCAGTTTCATGGTGTTAAGAGCTGTTAGAGAAGCTGACTACACCTTCCTTCCTTTTTAATAATCTGCTATTCAATGAGCAGATGGTTTATCTCCTCTGCCTGTCCTCAGTTTGTTTTTCCAGTAGGCCATTCTCCACCAGGTCCAGTTATCCTTTCCCTTTAGTGCTCCACACATGAACCATCTTCATAAATCCCATGTGTATTGTGTTTCCCATGGATGATCTTGACAGCTGTAGTCAAAGGTAGAATGGATGTGCCTTCCAAGACAATCAATGAAAGAGCTGCAATAAGAACTACGTCAAACCCATAGCTTGTGGTCGTTGCTTCATTAATTTTTCTTAAAAGGAGTTAATACAGAGTAATTTCAAGAAGATGTGACTAAGGTACTGTGAGTAGGACAGGGAGTATTCCTCATGATGACCTCTTCATAATGAAGTATTGCAACAACCCTAGAAAAATCTTACGAAATACGGACGGGTCATTTAAAGTAGAAGGAAAGGGCTGAACAAAGACCACAACAGGACCATGGGATGACACAAAGTACCAAAGCAGGGAAAGCCCTACTTGTAAAACACAGTTTAAGATAGTGTCTCAAAACCCAGTCTTTAATTGAATTGCTTCTGTTGTTACATCCTCGGCTGCTTTAGCCCTGAAGAGGTTGTGCTCTGAAGGGGCATCACTCTTGACAGAGTTAGCTCTTGTGGTTTATGCAGCCAAGAGTCATCTCAGGAAAACTCTTTTAAGTAGCAGGTAGATTTAGAAAATTAATTTGAAACATACTGAAGTTTGCATTTATGCTTTTTATTATGTTTTCTGTGTGTTTTATCATTTTGTCTTCAGACAGAGAATTGTTCTGTTAATTTTCTTTTTTTTTAAAGTAATTTGAATCTTACTTAGTTTTTAAATTCAGTCAAATCTGAAATCTCACCTGACTTTTTCCTCTTATTTTTCCAAAGATAGGATACACGAGTCAAGCTGTCTTGTAGGCAGATCCTTGGAGAGCTTAAAGCCCGAGATTAGTTTGGGTATTGGAGAAGCTAAATTATTTTATTTTTCTTGAAGAGAATTTTTTTTTTCTGAATTGGATAATAAGGGGTCAAAAGCAGAGTGACTACCTCTGATTTTTGTGACACTACTGGCAGTGCAAATTTGGGAAGCATCTGTTGACTAAGCAATGCATCCATGAGTGAAAATACTTAGTAAGTTACAATGGCAGTCTGAGTAACTGGAACCAGTTAAAGCTCTTCCAGCATGAATGAGTTTTAAAAATCACCTGCTAAGAGAGCTGAAAAATAAAAGTGAGTATCAGCAAGTATTGAAGAGAAGTGCAGAGGGCTGGCTAGTGTGAACCTAACTGCCACTCGTTTCCCTGACTTGTACTGCAAATGGATACAAGAGGACTGGCAAGCGTGAGGTTTTGTGATTGATTGTTGACAGTTTGATTGCTTTATACCGTGGACTTCTGGCCCATATGTGTTAGAACAGTGCTTTTCTGCATGGGTTGTAAATTTGATGTGATGTGTATGTAGCCTCTTCAATAGAATATTTGTAAAAGGTGTGTTTTTATGCTTAGTACACCCTTACGCAAAGAAAGATTGCATAAATAGGAGGGAAATGTGCCTTGGAAATACCCTACTTTCCTCTTAATTGCAGCTATATATGCTCTCAAGTTTCCTTGCATTCCTTTCCAGCAAAAACATGACACACACTAGACTAAGAATCTTATTCGTGTGCCCACACAGCTTTCTCTGTAGGTTGTTTCCCCAGCTCATCCTCTGACAGGTCTTTAAAATACCATCCAGAGCACTGTTTTGGCCATAATAGCCTTCCAACTGTCTGTTATGTTCATAGAATTTCAGTGTGTTGTCTTTTATTTATTTATTTTTTCAGTTACTGATCCTCATCCTCTCACCTGAAAAATAGATCCATTATTTTTGATGGGAAAGAATCTAGTCTCATCTTGGTGACAGTAGTTAAACAGAAGGATGTTGGGTTTGGTGTTCTTTTCAGAAGCATATAAAGGTACCTTGCTGGATCCTCTTGTACAGTGGAATTGTGCTGCTGGGTTTGGACAAGTAGTACGTTTACAAGTAAACATTTCTGGGCAGCTTCAGAGAACAGGACAGAGGTCTGAAGTGCCTGGGAACACGCCACATAGAAAAAGAGGCTGAATGTCAGGTAAGGTTATATCTAGATAGGATAGAGCTTTGGGGGATATGAAGTCCAGTGGGAAGCACATAGAAGGACCAGAGAATGCAGGTGTAAAGAATTGCAGGTATGAGGTGGAGCCTTGAGGCCAGATACCTCCATGTTGCCTTTCTCCATGCCACAAAATTCAAAACATAGTACAGAATGTGTTTTGAACTTTATGTCTAAAGAGTTTTAGCAGAGTAAATATAACTTTTATTTAAAGTTCTAAATTGTGGATGAAATAAGAAATGACTGAATGCTAAAGCATGATGCACAGCTAGCCCAGAATGTAAATAGATCCGTTCTTATCCACTCTGTAACTAATGCACACAAGTATCTTTCAGCTATCGAGGTATTTTAGAAATACTTAGCATTTCAGCAAAGCTGATCATCCAGACAACTCCAGTGGCATAGGAAATCTGTATTCCAGAAGTGGTAAAGATCAACAAGAACATGCATTAACTGTCTAAAGGAGTGTTGTTTGCATGGTACCCCTGAACTGGGTGAAATGCAGTTATATACAGTGCAAGGCCATGCATAAAATTAATGAATTATAAATGGGGATCTCCTCAATTGAAACTTGATAAGAAGGAGGAGGAAGCAGGCAAGCTATTTGACTCACAAGATAAGTATTATCTCCAGCATAATGTATCTGTAAAGGTTACTGTGATCATAAAATGCAGCAGAGCAGTTGTTGCTAATACAGCTTGGGATGTTTAGTAGCATTTTACAGGATTCTGCTGAGCCTTCAACTGTAATTTTGTAATTCATGGTTACAAAAGACGTAATGAAGCTGATTGCAGGTGTTGTGGAAAAGAGCTGTTAGAATACTGAGGAGAATGAAGAGCTTATTTTATAAAAAGAGACTAGAAGAACTTGGTTGGTTTGGCTAAAAATGAGTTTTATTAGGAATAGGTAAGTAAACACCAGGGAGTTTAAAAAAAAAAATTAAATAAAAACGTAATGATAGAGATGGTTTAGAGCCCAGTTGGATGTTAAATAGCTGCAAATAACTTTTATCTTCTCTTGTAAAGAAACCTCCTGGCTACATAGGAGAGTGGTGCTCTAGAACAGCACTCCAATGGGAGACATATGGGTAAAAGAACTGACTGTTTTAAGATTGGTCTTGATGCTTTTATGTAAAATCCATTTATGATGGATCTTGATGTATGACAATGGGGGAGAGGAATAAAGCTGCAATTGCAGGTGAATAGACTTGATTCATGAGGTCTTTTTCAGTCCTTGAGCCCTGACAGTTCAGCAACAGAAAATTTAGATCTCCTGCGTCCAGACAGTAGTGAAGCAATAAAGAGGTTTCAGCACAAAGGACACATTTACTTTCCAGCTATTAAGCAGTTTTCTTGTCTCAGCTCCTTAGCAGAGGGGTATATTGATCCATACATAATATATGGTAAGGAGCATGTGTCTTCTTCCCTTCCTTCTGGTTTGGAATGACAGCCTTTCTACATCTGAGCCAAGTTAGTTGTTTCATCCCTGGCCTCTTGTTTGGCACAGGTAAGTAGATTCCTTACATAGTTCTTTCTGGCTCTGAGTTCATTTTGGCTGCCAAAGCAGTGGGTATGTTACTTTCTAAAACGTATTTGGTTACAGAGCAAATTGAATTTGAAGAGAACACTGCAACTGCATAGGCTTATCTTTGTGTCTGGTCCCTGCTTACTGCTTTACCAGATACTTTCTTGCTGATAATACATATTTATTAACATTGTTGAAAGCTTTTTATCAACAACGACCTTTGTCATAGATGCTCTTAATGTTCAAGCTTACATACTTTCCCTGTGTGGTAACTTGCTTTGGAGATTTGGAGAAAATAATTCCTTGTTGAAGGGATCCATAAAGAGTTCATTGTGGAGAATCAAGGAGCTTTTGTCACATAAACCACTGAAAAGACCAAATTTTAAATTTCAAATGCTAAAACAAGGTTTAAAAGATTTAAATAAAAATTTTAAAAGCCTTTCTTAGTTGGCCTGTGGTGGTTGGTTTGTTGGGGTTTTGGAGTTTTGGTTTTTGGTTGGTTGGTTGGGGTTTTTTTGTTAATACAGAACCTGAAAAACACTTTTGAATCCTTTTCAACATAAAATGTGAGGTTTGCAGTGTGAATTGTTCAAAGGTTTTTAGTGATCTCTGTGACAGTAGAAACATTTCACTACAGAAGAGGCTGTAGATGTTGGTAGTAAGCATGATGCCACTCTATGTTGCCAAGAGTGACAGGCCATCAGTTCTTTTTCATGGGTACCCTGATTTGGGATTGATTAATTAATTTGGGGCCAAATTTCTGCAAATCTTTTTGAACATGAAAATTCTTGTGAGTTGACCTTAAGTCATTATCAAAATCAGAAGACTTAATCTACATGTTTAAGTATTTGTCATGTCAGCTGCAATCCTATTAAGAATTTTCAAGATCAGTAGTTTTTCAGTCAGACTTCTATTTTCACTCTCTTCAGAGCATCCCCTATTGTAGCTGCATTCATAGGCTCGGCTTGTTAGTGGTGAAAAGACAGAATAAAGTATGTCTGATGATGCTAATTGAAGGGGCTCATGTTCACAGTGGTTGGATTCCACCTTAGTTCTAGCTTAAGAAGCTTTCAGCTGCAGAATTCTCAGGCACAGCCCAGGTCACTCACTGAATTGTGACCTAATCCTAATGAGCACACTGAATCCACTGCTTCTCCTCTTTTGACCATGGAATTCCCTATGTGTCTTTATTGGTACAAAACGTGAGGCTGCAGGGGGACAGCCAGAAGCCAGACCTCAAAGACATGATGGTGCAGAGACAACATAGAGACGATACATAAATGTTGCCTTTCTCCCTTTCCAAAAAGAATGGCTGTTTGTTTACTCAGACTATATTAAGTTTACCCCCAAACACAAACAGCATCAGCAGCAGGAAATTGGTTAAAGCACTTACCCAGAATCAAGGAGATCTGAAGTTTTTAGCTCTACGAAGTACCACAGAAACTGAACTTGTAGCTCCCTGATTCAAGCAGAGTCCCCTAGCCATGAGGCTCTGGGGTATGCTGAGTTTAGGCTTTTTGCCACGTTGTCTTTTAGAGATGGGAATCTTCACCTGAAAAAAAATAAAATAAAATCTAAGATTGTAGAAGGAAACTACAGAGAAAGGCAACCTTTTGCTATTGATATAACAAGGGATTCCTGTTGACTCAGGTGGTGTCCTGAGTTCTGGTTCCCATTTTAAAGGCTGGGTCTATATTTTCCATTTAGAAGCTCTTGGATTAAAGGAGTTCAGCATCTCTACCATGGGCAGGAGCTTAGTGTGGTGCATTCCAGTTTCTAGTGGCTCATCTTCAGCAGGTGTGACCCAGGTTATTCTGTAGTCTAGCATTCATAGCACTCTCTTGGACAGGTTCTTCTGCTGTCACTAGGAATCTACTCTCAGAAAACTTGATGTACTCTGTGGAAATTGGACAGAAGAGTGACTAGAGCAGGCCTGAACCAGGTATCTGCTTGAGGACACTGTGCTTAATGATTTGTGTCATTTGGTATGAGGTGGCTCCCTGATAAATGTGCAGAAGCACAGAGTTGTCCTCGAGGCAGCTGGTGAATCACCCTGCTGAAGTCAAGTGTTTGCTCTAGATGCTGCAAAGTGCAAGGTGTGGAACATCAGATGTTTTCCATTTGATCTTATGTCTCATCTTTGTCATGTGATGATTGTGTAATTTGATTAGGGCTTGTTCCCTACAGTTTGTGTCATGACAGAAGGATTTTGCATTACCAAGTGTCACCTTTTGAATTGTCAGGGACTGTTTCCTTCACTCATGATTTGAAACAAAACTGTGTAAGAAAGTGGTAGTTAAAAATGTGTTTCATAGTTTAGAAATCTACATCTGAATATTTGTTTGTGGAACTGCAACACTGGTATAACCGTTGGTGGACTCAGTTGAACACCTTTAATGTAGGCATGGAAATAATTGTATGTGGTGAGTGTGAAAAGAGGAAGTCCTCTAGGACTGAACTCTCTTTCCATTTCTTTGTGTTGTTAGAGAAGACCTTTTCATCTGCCCGAACAGCAAACTCACCTACCTAATGCAAGAATTACATCTAAGAGAGTAAAATTTCAGCGGGACAGAGCTGCTGGGTGTGACCTTTTTTGTTTTAATTAGCAGTTATCGTTAACCTTTTACCGTTACTGCAAACAAGATTTAGCAGTGTTTTTGCACACTGGAACTCTAGTTGTGGACCAGTCTCATTTTGATCTAGCTAACATTCCCTCTTTCTGCTAAATCCTGTAGAATCCTGGATTATGGGATTCCTGGAAAGCTGAGACACCTCACATCCTAGTTTTAAGTCTTCCAGTTAGGAATCACCACTCCCAAATTGGTTCCTTTAAAGAAAGATGCTTGTGGTATTTCTTTTCAGTATTAGAAGGACTTCAGTCATCATAATTGCTGTTCTGCTTTGGTTTTATTTTAAATGAACCATCTGAATCTGCATTGTGTTTGTTTATATAATTAGCTTAAAGCCTAAACAGTTCAGAGGTTTTCAAATGAAAGTACATGGTACTAGTAGATTCCAGGAACTCAAAGTAGTACTTCTTCAGAGGTGTCTGCCTTGGATGAAAAAAAAATTGTTAGTCACCAAATTTTTCCTGGTATTCATTTCTTGCTTGAGTTTCTGACACTATATGTGTTGTTACAATCACGGTTCACACAAACAGAATGTTATTATCCACAGAGTCTCTGCAGTTTTAAAATACCATATCCTAGAATTTGGTAAAATTGTTTCAGTTGGAAGGGACCTACAGAAATCATCTAGTCCAACTGCCTGACCAACTCAGGGCAGAGCAAAAGCTAAAGCACGTTATTAAAGGCACTGTCCAAATGCCTCTTGAACACTGACAGGCTGGGGCATCCACCTCCTCCCTGGGATGCCCGTTACAGTGTTTGACCACCCTCTCAGGCGGTCATAAAGAAATGTTCCCTAGGTAAAAAGCAGGCTTCAGCAAGCAGAGGATGTACTCCAGATTACTTCTTCGCAGCGTCTGCAAGTCTCACGTATTTTAAGAGTGGAATTTCTGCAGTTAAAAATAGGACTTTGTAAAGGAGTTACATTTTTGTCCCAACTTACAGAGGGATTGCAATAGCTGTCTTCTGAGGAAATGTATGTAAGCAATAAGGGTGGCCTCTTAGGTCTTGGCTATTCATTTTATTAATACATCATGTTCGTCTAAGTAATATTCAAGAAGTCATTTTCAAGTCATAAGCTTGTAAGTATATATATGTATGTATATATATATGTATGTATATACACATATGTGTGTGTGCATCATCACCTGAGGGGGGGATATTAACAAATTTGCACAAAGGAGTGGGGGCTTCTCTGAATGCCAGCTCTGAAACACCAGAACATGCCAGATAATTTTGCACTCTTACTTTCAAATCAACGTAGCCAGGTTAGTAGGCACAGAAAAAAAAACCCCACCTCATTAATGTAATACGTTGAATTTAATAATGCTGAAAAGGCCTTTACAAGTAATTATGCTACATAATTTCATTTTTGGCACAACCAGGCAGAGAGGGGGGAAGCTGAAGTTAATGCTTGTTCTTTCCAAGATCTCTCTTCTCTGAATCAATGTGCTTTTCTGTAGAAGGCACTGTCTACATGCCAAGAACTGCCAGCTCTTGAGGCTAGTGCTGTTCACCTCTTAACCACAACCAACTATCAGTCACAGTGCTTCACTTTTTCACTTTCTAGTCTTCAGTGTTACATAGCCAAAAAAATTAATCCGATTAGAAAACACAAATTCTAGTGGTAACAACTGTTAGATGATTAAATTGTAGTTCATCCTGAATGTTGCAAATCAAAAGGACCGTGATTAAGCAGTATGCACAGATATTAAATATTAGTCTGAAAATGTGCAGATCAGGACTGCTCAGCCTAAGTGCTATGAAATTAGGCTATCCGTGAGGGAAAAGCTAAGCAAATATGTGATGTAGATTAGAACAAGTGATTATTTTTTCTGCTAAGAATCAAAACACAAGGAAGAGCAACTGACATCATCTACCTGGACTTGTGCAAAGCATTCAACACTGTCCCACGTGACAGGTGGTCTCTGGAGAGATATGGATTTGATGAATGGAGCACTTGGTGGATAAGGAGTTAGCTGGTTGGTCTCACTCAAAGAGTTGTGGTCAGTGGCTCAATGTCCAAGTGGAGACCAGTGAGAAGTGGCGTTCCTCAGGGATCGGTTCTGGGACAGGTGCTGTTTAACATCTTTGTCAGTGACATGGACAGTGGAATTGAGTTGCATGCTCAGCAACTTTGTGGACGACACCAAGCTGTGTGGTGGGCGATCGACATGCTGGAGGGAAGGGATGACATCCAGAGGGACCTTGGCAGGCTTGAGAGGAGAGAGGTGAGCCTGGGCAAACCTCATGAAGTTCAACAGGGCCAAGTGCAAGGTCCTGCACCTGTCTCGGGGCAAGCGTACACAAGTACAGGCTGGGCAGAGTATGGATTGAGAGCAGTGTTGAGGAGAAAGACTTGGGCATGGTGGTTGATGAAAAGCTCAATATGAGCCAACAGTGTGCAAGTGCAGCTCAGGCAGCCTCCACTGTAATCTGGACTGCACCAAAAAAAGCATGGCCAGCAGGTCAAGGGAGGTGACTTTCCTCCTCTACTCTGCTCTGGTGAGACCCCACCTGGAGTACTGCATCCAGCTCTTGAGCCCCCAACACAAGAAGGACATGGATCTGTTGGAGAGGGTCCAGAGGAGGGTCACAAAGGTGATCAGAGGGCTGGAGCACCTGTTCTATAAGGAGACGCTGAGAGTTGGGTTTGTTCAGCCTGGAGAGGAGAAGGCTCTGGGGAGACCTTATTGTGGCCTTCCAGTACCTGAAGTGGGCTTACAAGGAAGCTGGAGAGGTACTTTTTACAAGGGTTTGTAGTGATAAGATGAGGGGTAATGGCATCAAACTGGAAGAGGATAAATTTAGATTAGAAATTAGGAAGAAGTTCTTCACTGTGCAGGTGGTGAGGCACTGGAAGGGGTTGCCCAGGAAAGCTGTGGATGCTCCATCACGTTCAAGATCAGGTTGGACGGGGCTTTGAGCAACCCGGTCTAGTGGGAGGTGTCTCTGCCCAGGGCAGGGGGCTTGGCTGATCTCTGAGGTCCCTTCCAACCCAGACCATTCTGATTCTGTGATTTTCATCAAAAGTTCCTAGTGTTAAGAATGCTGTATCACATTTGACTCCCTTTGAAATACAATGATTTCTGGTTCACCTGATATTTAAATTGGAAGACTACAAGAGAACATTTGTTTATATAATTCTTCCACATAGTTACTAAATAATTACCCAAAGTCTAAACCTAAAACAGCAAATGAAATGGAGCAATTTAACAACCTAGGCTGGACAGTAGAAACTCTCTGTTTTATTTCCACATTAACATCTTTGATTCATTGGTACATTTTAACAAAGTAGAATATAGCTGATAAGTGTGCCACACAATTGCTCCAGCAAGAATATATAAAAACTTAGTTTTGGGAGTATCTCAAAAGACTAAAATCATCTTTCTGCAAGCTCCCAGGTATAACTTCGTGTTGTGAAGCTTCCACCGTTCAAAGGCATGGGCTTGCAGTCTTTTTTAATCACAAAATTGCACCATGGCCATTGTTTAGAAAGAGGTGAAATGAAAGTACAGTTAACATTTGAACATAGAAACCATTGTCACCTTTTTCCTTTGAAAGTACGTGAGGCCATTATAAAAGAAAACTGATAGCTCTATTAATGATAAAGTGCTATAGGAACCTGTCATCTCTGCACTTTGCCTATGAAAAGGGATTTCACGTCTGGTTTTTTTCCCTGTGTATGTATGTATGGTTTCATGGGAAAGATCAGGATCTCATTAGGATGTAATCTTTAGAAATACAGTAGTTCAGCTTCATTGCTTTCTGCTCTTTTATCCATTATTCCAAGGTCTCTGCGGATGAAACTGATGCTTTTTTTCACCTGCTTTTGAAAGGAACTATGTGAATGTTTTACCTTTAGTTTTTCCTCGTGTTTGCCAGCCTGCAGTCTACTGATAGGTGTTTGGTTGGGTTCTTTTCTGGCCAATTAATACACTTAAATTGATGTTGCAGCTTTGTCAGCTGCCGTTCCCCAGCCTTGATGGCAAAAGTAGACAGATGGGTGGGGGAAGGGCTTGTTTTGTCAGGATGAATTTAGAGCGTAAGGAATGTGTTAAATTGACAGCATTGCAAACTGAAGCCCTCTGATCGCCTGTGTCCTTGCAGTGTTCACAGTTCCTTCTTGTTCCTCTCCCACAGCTCAGGCCTAAAGTAAGTTGTGTTTGGTTTTTGATTGCTTGTTGTTTGTTTGGGTTTTTTTATTGCTTTGATTACATTGCACCTAGTAAATGTAAAGCTGCTGACGCTTTGTGACATTTTTTTTAGTGCCCGTTAACCTAAAGTACTCATTTGGAAGTATTTTCCAGGCGCAGCTTGCAAGACAAATGGTGACCAATTGGTGGTGGTTGTCGTTACTGGTTTTTGAAATTAATTGTAGCTGCTTGGAGCCCAAAATAAAACTTTGTGAAGTCTTAGCCATTATGTAAAAGACAGAGTGGTGCAACTATTTGTGGCATCTGGGACTATTGATTTACTGCAGCCCATCGGTGTTGGAGGGCTGTGCTGCTACGTCAGCTGCGCACTCTTATTGTTTCAGCTGCTGTGGCCTTTGTGTTTGATCCTGTCAGTGCTTGCGTCAGTGATGCATATCATCGCCCGCGTGATGTCAAAGTGTGGGTGTTCGGTTATAGAGCCATAGTTAACCTAATGTGCTGCAGTAAATCCTGAATGCTGTTTCCTCCTGGGGATAGCAGTGATTCATCGCCGTTCACATGAGACCAACTCTAAGTATAGCAGTGCTCATGAGCTGCAGTATCCACATAGATTAGTATCAAAGTCATTGCAGCTTTCTTAATGCGACGCCAAAAAGTGTTTGTTTGCAACCAGATCTGTTTGTGCACCTCCTTTCTTAAGGGTAAACTGATTAGCTGTTTAGCTCGAGGAAAATCCTATGGAAGGATTGGGCCGAAGTAATCCTTTATTACTTAATTACGCTAATTAAGGTAAAAGCTTTTGGCTAAAGAACTTGGATCACACCAGCCAATGACAATCGGTAGGCTGCAGCAGAAACCAGAGCAGCCGGCCCGCGGAATGGCGCTGGGATCCTTCCTCGGTGGGGACGGTGCCCCCCGAGCAGCCCCCGCACCCGCCCTCTGAAGCCCGGGCCCGGTCGCCGTTTGTGCGGGCTGGCTGCTGGCCCGAGGCCCAGCCGCGGCCCGGGCAGGGCGGAGCGCAGCGGCGCGGAGCGGGCCGCGGGGCGGAGCGGAGCCGGCAGCCGCGCACCTGAGCGAGCCGCGACGCCGACGCCGCCCCAATTACCACGCCGGGGAGCAATCGCCTAACCGGGCACCGGCTTGGCTTGGCCCGGCCCGGCCCGCCCGCTCGCTGCCCAGCCCGAAATGAGCGGTAAGGTCTCCCCCCTGCCCGGCTCAGGCCGCCGCGGTGAAACACAGCGCAGGGCGCGGCCCTGCGGCCGGTCGGTCCCCGCGGCCGGTGCGGCAGCGGCGGGTGGGGGAGCGCCGGGAAATAAACGACGCGGGGCGTCCGAGCGCTGCCAACCCCCCCCCTCGGCGATGGGCGGGCTCCGGAGTGGGGCGGGAGTGGCCGGCCGGGCCTAGGGGACCGCGGTGGCCCCGATACCGCAAAGGGAGCAGCAGCTTCTGCGCCGGAGGCCATGGCGAGCCTGGGTTTTATAAGAGCGGGGCTGTGGGCGGTTACTGCCCCGGAAGAGCATTCACCGGGCGGGCGGTGAGCGGGGACCGGCCTTGCGCTGCAAATCCGCCTGGTACCTGCTTGTGAGCGACTGAAATCGGGACGACGCTTCCTGGTTAAGCTGAAAAGAAATCGTGTGTCTGTTAGGCAAGCGGTGATGGGATCCTGAGATCTTTCAGGAGCTGCTATGTTTAGATCTTTTGTCACGATCCTAGCGATTATGCAGCGCCGATAATTTTCCTCCACGTTTATGGCTGTAATGAGCATAGTGAGGGTTTTACAGTCTGCTCGAATAAACGGGCTGCAGAACTTCACCAGCTGTTGCTGGGGGTGGGGAGGTGTTCCTCCTGTTGTTGGGGGTTTTCTGTGTGTAGTTCCTATTTCAGGATACGTTCCAAGTTTTATATGAGCTTCGATAGGCACCTTGATTTCAATTTTTTGTATCTTGTCTTGTTTTGGTTCGGTGTTTTTTTTATTTAAACTTAACACAAAATGCTTATGTAGAGACTTCAGAAGTTTTCCCTTTCCTAGTAGTGAAATAGCAAATTTCAGGGCAGTGAAAACCAGAGTGGTGAAACATCTGTTTCTTGTCAGTTGAGTTAGATAAAGCTTCACTGTGTTTGAGTCATTTGTCAAGAATAAAGTATAAAGCACAATTACGTGTTTGTTTTCTCTTCCCCAATGCTTTTTTGACACTTACTACGTAAGCAAACTTGTATACCTGGAAGTATATGGAAGATTCGAGACAGCCCAGTCCTCAAGGTCCATAATACAGGACTTGGATTGAGTCCATTCCATTTATGTGCAGTATAGAAAATTAGATGCTTGCTTAACATCAGTTCTTGATGCAGTTGTGTGCTGGTAATTTATAATCAGTCTCACCTCATGGTAAAGCACACTGGCTTTGTCATGTACTAGTCCAGCCAATACCTAAAAAAATGAAAATTCCTCCTCATTATTTCACTGACAGAGAGCCAGGATCTTCATGTTAGTTGTTTTTCAAAGGATAAAAAAAAAATAAATCTGCTTTTATAGCTTTTTAGTATTTTTTCTTTAGGTACAGGAAAGCTTTTTTGGTTTGTTTTTGTTTGTTTTTTTTTTTGCTGCTAGTAATACACTTGCTTTCAATACATTGGTATTTTCACTGCAATGTTCATTAAAATATAGAAAGTCTACCAGCTTTTTTTCCATGCTTTCCATTTTCTTGAATATTCCTCTGCAATCTAATTTCATTCCACAGGAACTTGAAAGTCTAATCAGAAGTAAATTACAGTTCACCCTTACATCTTGAATATTAAAAATTTTTTTTCATTCATTCCTTCTGGAACTTCAAAGTGCTAAAAATGGGCTGCAAGTTTTCAGAGTACCAATTTGAGTGTATTCTAACACTGCAGTAATTCTTCAGGTTTCGTGTGTTGCCTTTATGTCTTTCTTTTTGTGACCACTAGATTATGGGTATACTGCAAATGGCTTTGTTGATCAACCTTTGTACTGGATTGGAGATAGCTGCTTATTTGGTATTTGTGAGAGATTAAATCACTAACTAAGCAAGCTTTAAAGAGATTGTTAAACAATATTCTTTAGATGTTTAAAACAAAACAAAGAAGCCAGAGATACCAGTTCATAAACAGGCTGTTTGTGTCAGAATATTTTCATCCCCCAAGGACGTTGAGTTTGCTGTAGAAAGTTCATGGAACTGTGGTTTTAATTCTCAATTTACCTGTGATTTACATAGTTGAAAATTGTGAGTTTAATAAAAGTGTCAGTGTTTTGTGTTCACAGTGAGAAACCTACAAGTAAGAAATACAAGATACAAACAGTGCAAATTCACCTTCTGGTATAAGAAATTAAGCCATTCTTTGGTTGAATGGCAGCTTAAATATTCTACCATTACCTTTTTGATTTTATTGTAAGCTAATGCATTTTTTCACCTTCTCTTTTGCCACTTCTCACTTTCATTTCTTTTTAGCACTTCATACTCATGAGAAACTGTCACTGAAACATGGGGTTTTTTTCATTTCAGCAGAGCAGAAAGACCCAAAGAAGGTTGAGCTCCCAATTTATAGATTGCTATAGTGCTTATATTTGTTGCTGTTACACAGTTCAATTAATCTTGAAATTTAAAGACCTTGTTCTTAAAAGTCTCTTCACCTCTCCTCCCGTTGTGGGGATATTGAAGTTATGATTCTTTTTAGGTAACAGATTTCAAAACTTCTGTGTCTTATTCTAAAGAAGACCCTATAACAGGTGTAATCAAGTTGGATTTTGTTCTTTTTCCCTGCTCTTGGCATTCAGACGTCGTTATTTTAGGTAGGAACTTGACAGAAAAAATTAACAGAATGAGATATGCTAATCTTGTATACAGTTCTTTGCATTTACTTAGGGCTTCCCATCTGCAGATCTTAAATGAGTTTATAGAACATCAGTGTGGAAGTCTGAATGCCCTTTCCAGAAGTATTACTGAAATTTCATGAAGAGTTGGGTTGGCACTTTTGGTAGCTTCACTGCACTGAACTGGCAATGTGGAGAACGCAGCCTGGAGCGTCTGAATCCCAACCTTATGTGCTTGCCACAAAACCTGGTTAGATTATATTGTGTTTCAGTTTTTCTTTAATAATTAAACTTCAGCAATTGTTGCCTTGTGTATTTTAAACAGGAGAACGTAAGGATGTCTGTAGGCAGTCCCCCCTGAAGCCCTTGCCAACGTGCTTGCTCTGAGGCCAGTATCAAACCCTAAAGGGAAGAGCATAAGGATAGGGCAGGCACACAGAAATAACCTTCCTGATCCTACCTTCCTAAACCAAAAGCAATACTTGTCTTTTTTACAGCTCCTAATGGATTATTTCTCTCGGTTTAATTTCTTCCAAAGCTAACTTTTCGTTTCCACAATGTTCTTAAAGCAAGGAGTTACACAAGTTAGCTGTGCATTTCATGAAAAAATCCTTTATCTGTTTAAAATCTTTTACCTGGGGATTTAATTTAATGTTTCTGGTTCTTATACATGAGAAACTGTAAATTATCCTTCTTCCCATTTTTAGGCATTGGGGGGGGAGTTGGGGAGTAGGTGGGTGTGTTACAAGTCTTTTACTATTCCCCTGCTGCCAGCCATTCTACATTTTAACCATCTTCAAGTGGAAGAATCCTGGTCTCTTTAATCTTTCCTGATAAACAGGTGGAAAGCCAGTGTAAGCTTCTCCTTTTTTGGTCCTTTTTGTTCTTTCTGAAAGGTGGAGGCAAGCATAGGGCTCAAAAGTATTGAGGTACAGCATGAATTTATATCATATTGTAATAAAGTTTTCTGCTTGTTCCCTGTTCTGTTAGTAATGGTTTTGTGTTCTCTTTTTCTGCAAATGCCACTGAACCATGATTGCCTGGTATTTCCTTAGAAATAGATGTAATAACACCATAGTCTGTTTATTTACAGCTAATTTATGGCTTAACACTGTAAATAAATACCTGTTGGTTTTGTCCATGTGCATTACTTGCACTTAACATACTATTTCTTACACTTCATCATTGGTCATTGGGTATTGTGAGATCCTTTGCAGCTCTTTGAAAGCCTACCAAAAATTTGTCACCTTCATTTCCTTTTCCAGAAGTTAATACATGAACAGGTTCTTCTTGACATGCCTGTGGGACTCCTTTGGTGACTCTAGATACATTGAAACCTGATCATTTACATCTCTTTGTTTTCTGTTTTCAAGCCATTTTCCCCAAAAGACTTTCTTCTTTTTTAACCAACAGCAGCATTACTTCTTTAAGAGTTTTTGAAAGAGATTTGACAAAAGCTTTTTGAAAGTTCCAGGTATGTGACAGCATCCCTGTGCTCTTTGAAGGTACCAGATTTTCTAGGCAGCACTTTTATCTACAAATGCTACCTTAACACAGTCCCATTGTGTCGTGTTTATCTAAGTGTCTGCCAACTCCTTTCTGCTTTGAGTGGTACAAGGATCATCCTGGTACCACAGTTTCCATTAGTAGAAGTAGACTTACTGGGTTGTAATACACTCCCTTTCCCCTGGGACCTCAAGATAGTATCCTGTTTGCCACCTGCTACTCCTGTGGTACTGAGACTCCTTTAGCTGATAAGGCCATAGTAACAGAGCAGCAATTTTAGAAGTCATTTTCTTCACAACTCTTACTGAATGCGACCTGGTTTCAGCACTTTGTTTAAAATATTTGCTTTGTTTTGTTTCTGCTTTAAAATCTTTTCTATTGTCTTTTCATCTTGGGGCACTTCTTTTTGACTTGTCATCTGGTAAAAAAGTTATGACATAAGCTCTTCTGTGAGCTTACTGACAGAAGGGAGAAATATCTGCTGGTGAATTTTTCTAGTTTTGTTTCCAATGGTTTCCTCACAGTTTAAATCTGTAAGAGTGCCCTTTGCTATAATTTATCTGTACAGTTCATTGCCTTTGTTTATTCATGTTATCTTGTATATTTTTTCCAGAGACTTTGCAGTTCAGTATGTTCTTTCAACTTTCTCAAGTTATTAAATGGTGCTGTACTGAATATTTCTGTAACCCATTTAGGTCCTGCTCAGGTTCCAATGATGTCCCCAAATGGTTCAGTGCCTACTATTTATGTGCCTCCTGGATATGCCCCACAGGTATGTCCCTTCACTTGATCCTTATTTTATTTATTTCCATGTAGATTATGGGAGTGGAACCATAATAACTAATTCAGTAAATTAATGTGTCAGGTTTCAGAGTCACTGTGGTCAAGCAAATAAATAAGGTGGGGTGTCCCATAGTATCTCTGTGATGGGAGACTTCTCACGCTCTGTATCTGCCTGTTAAGTTATATATTAACTACTTATATAACAATAACAAGCACAGTTCCTTGTTGAGTTCAGGATCCTAATGTAGTAGATGCCCTCTGAATATAAAATATAGTCATGACCCAAATAGCTCATTGTGCAGGACCTGTACTGATTTCCATGTTAGTGGATGATTTCTCTTAGCACCAGTGTAACTTTATGTTCACGTCTGGAGGGTTCCCTGCAGGTAAGGAGGAAAACAGATCAGTTGGAAAAAAGTGTTGCAAACAACATGGAAAAAATGTCAGCTGTCCATTGAGGATAAATTATCACATGTGTGTTTCCACAGCTAACCTTAAAACAATGCTCTCATTTTCTCACCGCTGTGCGCTTCCTAACTTAGATGTGTGACAATTAAATGTGAGCTAGATAACCTGGACATTCTTTGAAGTGGATTAGAAGGGTGCTTCCTCGTAGCTGTTTTTGAGACATCTGTATTATAATGAGATACGTGGCCTTCTAGATGGTCTCTTTCCTTCCCTCAAGTGTAGAACAAGTCTAGGGGTTAGCAGGTCAGACCTAGAAGTTAGAGCAGCTGAATACCAGTCTCCATAAGGTAAGTCTTTCTCATGATGTGACCAGTCTGCCTCTGACTCAATCTGCATCCCTTGGTATACTCTGAGAAGAGACTACAACACATAAAATACAACCCAGAACCCCACAGTGTCTAGCAGATGTTGGACTAATTATCTCACTGGCATAAAAAATAGCAAAAGAAAAGGTTGTTAGGTTAGGCAGACTAACTCTGTGGTTTTACCTTTCATATGTTGAAAGTTTACTCAAGTGTCCTTCATAGCTGAGTTCTCAAACAGGCAGATGAAAAATGAATTTAAAATAATCACAGAAGTCCAATTATCTCTGTCACAGTAAAAAGTCTTGATTCCTATTAGAAGTAATTTTTAAAGAATTGAAAGAACTTTTGAGGTAAGTGAAATTCTGAATTTTACTACATTTCCTGAGGACTTCATTTCAGTTGATGCAGTACTTAAGGTTTAAAAAGTCTTGTAACCTGTGCCAATCTGAATAATACTTAAAAATTAATTTATCCTTCCTTTGAGTACAACTTGGAGCAGACAGGCTGAAGGTCTAGGTCTTGTTATTAGCACTTCACAGGAGCTTGCTTGTGCAAGTAGGTGTTGTGCTAACACAGCTCTCTTGACTTTTGAACTGAAGGTGCCTCACATCTACTCAGCTCAGAGTACAGGTGGAATGAGCTCATGTCTGCTGTTTTCATCTGAGTAGAAGTATCACAGTCCAGGAAAACCCGTAGTTGAGAAGGCTTCTGAAGTTTTACTGTTGACAAAATGCACCAGCCGTTGTGCTTTATGATGGAAGTTCCTGTTAGAAGCTGGGAGATGTGCTAGTAGTCTTGGAAACAGGAAAGTCTAACGTTATCGAGCTAGGAGTTGTTCCACACTTAATGCAGTCCCAGCAAAGTAACTCCTGTGGTTTCTTCAGGCATAGTATATATTGCAATGTCAGCAACTGCAGATACACTTTCAGAGAAACTGGAAACCAGCTAAATGTCTAAAGCCATCAGCCTGGAAGAACAGCTCCAGCATAACCATCTTTTGTCTCTCCATTTTCATTTAGTTCTGTTGTGGCTCTGCTTGCTTCAATTTCTCATTGGCAGTTGTTCAGCCTACTCTCTTCTGTTAGCAGCTGGGGAAAACTACAGAGAAAAGCATATTTATCTTTTTTTACATCGCATAAATAAAAAGCAATTCCTAAGTTAATTTACTTTTCACTTCCTCTTCTTCTGGAACTGTGGTTGTAAAACACTGAAAGAGATCTTTCTTTATCCTCTCTAAGCTGTCTGTATTCACTGTCTATAGTGAGTTTTCCAGTGATGTTTGGTTGGTTCACTCAACCAAACACGCCTATTCCAGAAGTACATGTTTTACTAGCACGATTAAGATAATAGGTAGCTTGTTTACTTTTTTTAAACTTAAAATTATATACTTGACATGATGCTCTTACTGCTTTTTGGAGCATTTTTATCTGTGTAGTTGGCTGGTAGAGGCCCGCCGCTGAGTTGATGTTTGATTTAGAGGCACAGTGACACGCTTGTTAAATTCTTCAATTTACACTATTAAACTTAAGCTCCCTGCTGCTATGAATTGGGTAAGTAGCCTGTTGGTTGGTTGTGGTTTGGTTTTTTTTTCTTTTTATGGAAGCTGCTTCCTCCATAATCTGAGTCTGTTCATATAATCATGATAAATTGAAGTTAATTTTTTTTTAAGCAAAAAGGACTTAAATAATTAAAACTACATTTCAGCTTTTAGAGAATTTCATTGGACAGTAGAAGTTCTAGTCGTACTTACTGCTGGTAATGTATTGGGCCTTTAGGATAGCACACAGCTGTGGTTGCACAGATAGGAAGAGTGGTGTCTTTAGTGAAATTACCCTTTCCCAAGAAGGGACAATTTCTGTTTACTGAAAATAGCCCATTTTTGGAAGTCGATTGGTATTTATGCATTTTATAGCTGTGTTGACTTAAATCACTTATATTAATTTTCAGCTCTATTTATGTAAGTAAGGTGGGATCAGCTCCATTGTGTACATACTTTTACATCTTCTGAATGTTATTGCACAGAGATCTCCATTCTACTGTTACACCAAAAGCAAACAGCTGTATCTGCAGAAGTATCTTTCTCAGGACAGTGGTGAAGATTTGAAACAATTTCTCAGACCAACCTTAATTACCTTGCATTGGTTCAGCTAGGAGGATAATTTTGGGGTGTAAAAATTAGATTGCTGCCAGAGAAAACAAAAGGAAAAGCTCCATTCCAGATGTACCAGATGCATACCAACCCCTAATGGAACCGTGGTAAAACCAGAGATTGAATCTCCAAGCAGCTTTCAGTCACGGACTTGCTGGAATTGTTTACATGAGGGCATGGGAATAAATCTGGCCAAGCATAATACACTTGAGCTTAAACAGTGGAGATGAAGGCAGCTTGTACTAAGTGCTTTGATCTATTGATCTGCTCCAGTCGCCCCAGGTTACTCCTTGGTGTACATGACCCCACCTCATTTCAAATGTCAGTGAAAACTTATGTCATAAGGTTGTCTTGACCCTGTGGTTGAATGTAGTCATAACATTCTAGATTCCATTCTCCTCCCCCCATTTCTGAATAAATGTTTCATCAAAAACCTCAAATTGCAGTTCCTGCTGCAGCATTTTGCAGCATTTTACTAGGAAGTGGAGAACTTTTTCATTGACATCCCAGACACTAAAGTTATTAACACCATGATACATACAAGTCAAATTACACCAAGATCATCTCTAGATGTTACCAGCAATCATGGCTTTTTGTGAATTTACCCCAGTAGTGATACAAACATCTAGAGAGGATAATGATGGCAGTCTTCCTGGTCTGTAACGTGCTTCAAGGACTGACCCCCGTTTCTGGTCTAGTTGATGACTAACAACTTGTTTAGTGAAGAGCATTTTCTGCTTCAGTACTTTCTACAAGTAACTAAAATCTTCACGACTTTCTGCTCCCCACCAGACCCCTACAGACTGCAGACACACGGCACTTACCATGCACAGCACTCCTCCTCTCCGTGCATCTTATGTGACCACGCTTACTCTAATGGTGGGATTGCATATGCTGCTTTTGTTTCTTAGAACTTCCAGCAGCATTGCACAGGGTCCTTCAGCAGAAGGCTGTGCTGTCATATGTCCCATTTGCCTTTTTTGCACAACAAGCCTGGCAGAGGCTACCACAAAGCCCCCTCTACTCCCTTTTCTGAATAGCATGTGGGTGTAAGATATTTGAACAGGCAGGAGGGAGAAAAGAAAAAAAAGAAACCAACTTTTTTAAAACTACCTTGAGTGGTGAAGAAGTCTTGAGAGGGCTGACTACCACCCTGCTAGCTTTTTTTTGCTTTAACAGCTTGGTGCAGACCGTGGTTGCTGCACAGTAACAGATGCAGTATTAGAAGCGCCTCCTGGGTTAGTGTTGGTGGACTCAGCTGGGCCAGGGACAGGCTGGGCAAAGTGCAGGAGCTCGAGGGTGGCTGGGGGCAGGCAGCCCCTTTCTCGCTTCTTGGTTTGTTTTGCTGCTGCAAAACTTTGTTAACTACTTTATCTCAACCCACGGGGTTTTGCATTTTTCTGCCTCTTCTCCTTCAGAGGTTGAGGTGGCGACAGTGAGCAAGCAGATGCATGAGCTTGGCTCTAAACCACAACAGCCTTTTAATTGGCCTATTTTTTTTTTCCCTCTTATACTCTTCTGTTTTCTCAAATTTAAAGACTTTTCCTATTCCTGGTTTTGTCTAAGAGTCCATAGAAGCATACCTTTCCAGACTGTCACTTCTTTTTTGGTGCCTGGTGTCTCTCTCTGTACAGGTTATCGAGGATAACGGTGTTCGAAGGGTTGTGGTGGTTCCCCAGGCTCCAGAATTTCATCCTGGTGGTCATGCAGTGATACACAGGCCTCCGCATCCCCCACTACCTGGCTTCCTTCCTCTTCCAGCCATGATGCCTCCTCCACCACGTCACATATACTCACCCGTGACTGGAGCCAGTGACATGGCAACGCAGTACATTCCACAGTATCACACCTCACAAGTTTACGGGGATCTGGGTAAGTAGCTTATCAAATATTGCAAGTTCTCTCAAAAGGACTAATGTGCTGCTCATCTCCAGCGTCTGCTGTGCTGATAGAGGGGCTTTATCAAGCAAGTCTTGGAGCCTGAATGGGAGTTTCACACAAAAGTTTTGAGAATAACAGTCTTGTTTTTCCTGAAGCTTCTTGTTCCAGAAGTTCTTTTAATTAATTTGACTTGTCTATTCAGTAATCCATTAAACATACAGATCATTTCTTACATGTAGCAGTTACAGATTTGCCCAGGAAAGCAATGCAGTGTTTGTAGTGATCCAGCTGATGCTTTCCCCTGAGACTGTGTGTTTAAAACCATACCTGAGCACTGTTCTGAGATCTCATGTCTTGCAAGTATCCAGTTTGAAGCATAAAACAGGACTTCTTAGTATAGTTTATGAAAAAAATTTCTTTTTTTTTTCACAGAACTAGTCCCATGTCCATATGGAAATCCAGCTTGAATAATCATGTGCCAACAAAATACACTTTTAGTTTGAAACTACATCCTCTATATACTACATACATACTATATACTGTAGTTGAAACTGTCTTGGGCAGTTCTGTTGCCATCTGCCCTTAGTACAGCTTAGTGGCAAAGTGCATGTGTGCACTAACATAGGGGTTGGCTTCTAGATTAATATTTACATTTCTGGTAGACTTGTTTTTCTTTAGATAAACTTCTGCTATAAGGCAGGTGCCAACCTTGAAAGACTTTCAGAGAACAACGCCAGGTTGCTGGTTTTGGAGAAAGAAGCTATGGAAGGGGAGAAGAAGCTATGGAAAGGGAAACCAAACGCAACTTTGTCATGTCTTAAGCTGCGTAGATTCTCAACATTTTATGATACTACTAACATCATCTAAAAATAGCCTCCATGTAGTCACTGTGTTTAAATAGCCCTGATGTACAAAGCCATTAGATAAGATATCTTCATTTTCCTGGAATTCATAGTTTTTCTGTATTAAGTTGTACTTTATTTCTTCCTTGCATTACTTTGATAACTGCGTTATTAGATGCTCTTTGGGTACTTATTTATAGTTATATTAATTTCTTGGTTTCCTGTAAATGGCAGTTGTTTGCTTTCACTTTGGTAAATTAAGAGATTGGAGTATGATAATTAAATGCATACAAGATAAAGGATACTTCTTAATGGAATAATACTGTTTAGATTTCTGCAGCTAGGTTATATCCCTTTAAATATGAATTCAGTGATAATGTGCTAAACTGCTAATGTAAAAAAAAAAATTGATCAAGTGAGATTCTTTGGGGTTAGTTGGTTTTCTGGGGTTTTTTTTTAATGTCTATTTAAGATGCCCTTGGATTTAGGAAATTGGAAGACTAGGAATGTTTTAATTTGTTGCATATTTGCTATGGGGTTAATATTTAATTCCAGACTACTGACTGTGGCTGTAGCTTTCAGAATTCAGAGCCCATAGCTAGTCTCCTATATGAGGAATCTGACTTTAAGGGAGGGGAGGCAGAACAAGAAGTGCCTAGAACATGGTAGTTCTCTAACATGAGCACCTAAATCTCTAATAGTAGTGAAAATCAGATTTCTGAGTAGTCACAGCTTATCTAGTAGTCCTCTGTCAAATCGTCTGTGCATTAAGCTGACCTAAAAAAAAACCCCAGAAACTGAAAAGTTCTCTAGTTCTGTGATTTTCATCCTTCTTCCAAGGAAGTTTTTATTTGATCTTGTTTTCTATGCTTCCTAGCACATAAGGAATAACAAATAATGAACTAAATTCTTCAGACCAAGTAATCCAACTTAACTGAAAATGAACACATTCTGGGCTGTTTTTGAAGGATGTATTTTTTTGAAAGCTTTCATCATTTATCAGAGATGGAATTACACTGAGGAAAGGGTTGGTGCTGTGTGGTACACTGTTGTAAAGTCTTGAGCCAGTAAGCTGTCTCTAAGCATAAAGATGAAATGGATAAAAAAAATTGGTAGAATTGGACAGAAAGGTTCACCAATCTGCAGTTCAAGGTTTTTTGGTACTGATTTTTTTCCCAAAGCCACATTCTGACTTAGAGATGGGACTTGGATGATACTGCAGCAATGCCTTGGAGTTACTGCGTACAGGTGTAGCTTACTTACCAAGAGGTAGCCCTACTATCTTCAATCTTTCGGTGTCTTTCAGTTGTCCTGTGTTTTTGTGGGGTTTTTCCCAGCTGATTTCTGCTGAAGCACAATTCTAGTTGCATTCCAAAGCTTCTGTGGCTTTTTATTCATCATTAGAGCAAACCTTTTCTCATGTAATAATGTAGCACTTTTCTGTGTTAACTTGATCCTTTACCTTACAGCTCAGGGAAGATTATAGAAATGTTTTAAGAATCATTTTTAAGTAGAAGAGATGTGGGAAGGAAGGATTACACTTTCTCACCTAACATGTTGCTAATGTCCAATTAGCGTATATCAGTTTACCTGTTGGACACTTCAGTTTTCCAGCAGGAGTGGAGATGTAATTTTGCACACAACTGCACACTAAACACACATAGCATTTTAAAATATATTAAAATGTATTCTAAATACATCTAGATTTCACTTCTGTTCTAAGTGATGATTTTAATTTTCTTTTCTTCTTTCATTCAGATGCTTTGCCTGCTCATGGAAGATCCAACTTTAGAGATGAAAGGTCTAGTAAAACATATGAAAGGTTACAAAAAAAATTAAAAGATCGACATGGAACTCAGAAGGATAAGTTAAACAGTCCTCCATCATCTCCTCAGAAATGTCCTTCTCCTACAAGTGAACATAATGGACTTACAAAAGGACAGGATGCGGCCGCTGTAAACACAGGTTCTACTAAAAGCAAGTCTTTGGGTAAAGGAAAAAGCAATTCTCAGACAGAGACAGAAGTAGAAGGTAAGCATTAACAAAAATTATATATGTATTTATATACATTCTGTAACTGCAGTGTCTGTCTGAGTACAGCATTTGCAGATAGAACACCACACTTTGACAGTCTTGAACTGACTGCCCTAGAATGGAGTTAAGGGCAGTCAACCTGCTCGTCACATTGGGACAGTGGGCCTAGGAGAACAAAACTCCTGACATGTAAGTCTTCATGTGGTTTTGAGCAAATCTTATTAGTTACACTTCATGGCACAATTTAAAGAAAAATCTGTACTTTGTCCAGAGTTATTGGTCCTTTTTAAGGAATCACTAAATATTGATGATATACTTGATATTGCAGAAAACATGGAAAGAGCCAGGTGTCTGATACAGGAAACCTACATTCAACTTGTTGGAGGAATATTTTATTAAAGAGGTGCTGTTGTTATGTAAAATCTACATGTGCCTGTCCCCACCAACCTATTATTGACAAGCCCTTGGAGAAAAGGACTGGTTCTCACACTAGTCCTTGTGAGTTCGTGTTTTCTAACACGCTGCCATAGGGAGTGCATTTATTATTAATACCTTTATATCATTGGAAAGCTTGTGATCTTGTAATCAGACTGAATTCACTCAGTCTTGTAATCAGACTGAATTCACTCAGTCTTGGGATCAGACTGAATTCACTCAGTCTTGGGCATGCAGTCGTTGTCGAATCTGATGATGGGGCATCGTGCAACTTCTGAGTTCACTGCCATAGCACGTTCAGATTTGGAACGCAGCATCAAAGACCTGTCATCAGCCAAGTCATCTGATTTTCTCAGAACAGGGAGCTGGAACTAGTGATGCCAAGGGAAACAAACCATGATTTTCTCAACTCACTGAAGTTTGGGGTTGTGAATTTGTACAAATGTACATTAGATTGCTGCAAACCGAAAGGAATGTGAAGAAAATATGTCTAACCAAGACCAGGAAATCTCAACCCACAAGAGCTGTTTAAAAACACGTGTAGATGATACCCTGTGAAAACTTAGTACCAGGGAACAGCTTTGAGATACAACCTGAATTCAAAAATTGGGAACTGTTGCTCCAAACTTGAAGGAATACTTGTCACTGTAGTTCTAGAGTGGCATTTGATTTAGCTTCAGTTTACTTTCTGTTAGTTGGTGTTTATCTGTGAGGTAACTAGGAAGGCACGGGTGCTGTAATGTACTGTTGCTTACATATGGTATGAAAATGATGTTAATGGATCCTTAGAAGTATTTTATATGGAAAAATGGAAATTTCCACTTTCCAAAATTATTTAATTCAGGAGGCATTTGGGAAAAACATGTACCGTGACTTAGACTTGGGATAACAAACAGAAGTCAGAATTGCATTTAATTATTTACAACAGCATAAACTGTCCTAGAACTATAAAGCTGTAAATAGATTTGACCTATGTTTTTTAAAGAATTTTGTCAGGCTTTGTTTTGTTTTTTCTTCTTTTTCTTTTTAGTTTAAGGCAGGTTAAATGAATCCAAAATGCCTGGTCCCACCTTCAAAACTGTGCCACTTTCAGTTCACTGCCATAGCACGTTCAGATCAGCCTGGTCACTTACACTGTTGAGTTAATAAAATTTGAATATTGTGCAGGAGAAAGCACATAAACCACTTTCTATAAAATTTGAGTCCTTTATAAAGCTCAACTCTACCTTCAGCTGAACCAAAACACCTTTGATTCTTTCTCTGATGTAACCAAATGCTAAGCTAAGCTTTCCTCTTGCAGTTGAGGGAGGCCAGCAGTGTTACCAGTAGTCTTCCAGCTGAAGTGCAATAACACATGTAATCTACCTTGACTGCATCTACATCCAAAGAGAGATCTATAGGAAATAGCTCAATGTGTAATCTACCTTGACTGCATCTACATCCAAAGAGAGATCTATAGGAAATAGCTCAATGTGTAATCTGCCTTGACTGCATCTACATCCAAAGAGAGATCTATAGGAAATAGCCCAAACAAAACCTTAAGTTCTCCAGAGCAGTAGTTTGTTTAAAGTTATACATTAATATATATATAACCAGGCTGTCTGTATTCCCTAAACTATAGAACAAGATTTGGAAATAGTTTTATATGAATAATATCTTTGGAACCTGTTTTGGATTTATGTTGCCCTAGATGAATGCAAGTTGGCAAGGTGCTCTACTTAAAAACTTTGGTCTCTGTGCAGTTGTTGAATTTGAAGAGTAATTTCATTGTGAAGTCACTGAACTATATTCACGGGTACTCTCTGTTTGCTTTGATTTTGTTTTTTAAGAAAAGGATGAAGAAACAAAAGCACTTGAAGCACTTCTTTCTAATATATCCAAACCAGTGGTAAGTAAATAAAGCTTTCCACAAAATCAGAATGTCTGTTGCTATTTTACACAGTTAACACCTCCTTTTCTCTCTCCAAGTTTAAAGGATTTTTACTTTCTCGCCCTAAAGAAAACTCACTTGACTTCCAGTAACTGAAATGTAAATGACCAAAGTAATTTTTAGTATATTAACATTTATGAATCTGAAATTGTCTTGATGCTTATGATGTGGAATTCTTCTTCCTGGCTACTCTGTGAAATCTCAATATTAACAGAATTATAAAAAATATATATAGAAAGAGCTTGTAACATTGCCAGTAACATAATAATGATGCTTAACTCATCTCTTACTGTAAAAGTCTGTTCTCAATTTCCTGTAACATTATTTAGTTTTAACTGTTCAGGAAACAATTTCACACACCAGATATCTCTAGGCATGAGAGATGCATGGCAAAACTTTGGAAACCTCACCAAAAATGAGGTTTTAGAAAACCTTATTTGAAAAATAAAGAAAAAATTACGACAGATTTCTCTTTAAGAATCCTCCAGGGAAGAGAGACATCAAATTCACCAAGGAAGGCAACTGTCAGCAGTGGGCTTCCAATTTTCCTGCTTGAAAATCTACCAATAGCTTTTTGGTTTGTTAAACATACCTTTACCTCCTAGACAATCTGGCCCTGGTTTTAATGCCCCAGTCTTGATTCTGCTTTCATATGTTGCTTTACAGTCTGGTGAGGAGAGGCTGGGAGAGCTGGGACTGTTTAGCCTGAAGAAGAAAAGTCTCAGGGAAGTTTTTATCAATGTACACAGATAAACTGCAGGGTGAGCGCAAAGACAGCGGGGCCAGGCTCTTTTCAGTGTGTCCAGCATCAGGACCAGAGGCAGTGGGCACAAACTGAAACACAAGAGTTTCCCTCTGAACATCAGGAAACATGCTTGGACTGTGAGGATGACTGAGCAAGTTGCCCAGAGAGTTTGTGGAGACTCCCTCTTGGGAGATACTGAAAAGCTGTCTGGACACGATCATGGGCAGCTGGCTTTAGGTGACCCTGCTTGGGCAGGGGTGCTGGACCAGATGACCTCCAGAGGTCCCTTCCAACCTCAACCATTCTGTGGTGATCCAAGGGCTGAACAGGGATTATAATTGCAGAGGAACTACTGAATGCTTGGTGTCCTGCTGTGTCCAAGCATGAGAATGAGTTAACATCTGAAGTGACCTTGTGTTTTTGATGGCTAAGCAGTGTGGGGGTGGAAGGTGTCTGAATTAAATCCTGTAAGAAAGGGGTCAGAAAGTAGAGATAAAGAAATGGGGAGGAGTTAGCTGATCCTAATTGTTGATGTTATGTAGATAGTAACTGTGACAGTCAAGTTCAGTAGCACTTAAGAGGATGACCTTGGTGACTGCAGCTAGTGGAGGGGCAACAAAAAGACGTTTTGGAGAGATAACTGGGGCTGAAAAGAAAGCGTAGGGAGATTAAGGTGTGTGAGAGAAAAGGAGCGAGTGGAGAAGAGACAGCTCTGACAAGGAGCACGGGTCTGAAGGACAGTCAAGACTTGAGAGATCCTAAAATAGATGAGAAGTTGAAAATGAGACCAAGAACAAACAGAATAGCAGGTGTGAATTATTGAAAGAACACAATGGAAACCAAGTAGCTTTCCTGTTGTTATTTTTACAAGCAGACTGATAATGAGAGAGTGATGGGAATCTGAATGTCATGTTGGCAAGAGATGTGGTAGGGATGGAGGGCAGTAGTAGCAAGAGACTGAAGCTGAAAGATGAATATTGGAGAGATGAGGATACCAGAACTTTATGGGGAGATTAAGCACTGAGGTCTGGGGTGGAGGAAACCCGTACAGACTGGAATGAAGAATAGTTGATTAGGACCAGACTTTGAGAATCTTGAAAAAAAGAGTCAGAAGGTGTTACGGTTGTAAGAAATTAATGCAGGTTTAATCTGATAGCACTGCTTTTTATCCAGGACCTGGAATGTAGTCCAGCTTTCCCACATCTCATCTTTCTTCTGACAGCAAGTTACCTGCAAAGTCCTAACAGCAGAAGTTTTGGGTTGCTGCCTGTTGTTTTACTGCCCCGCTGGGTGTCTCAACTCCAGAGACATTGGCAAACACCCATTGCTATCACTCTGATAGATCAAGCAGTAAAGACTTGTGCAGTGGATCTGAAGGCTCCAGGCTTGCCGTAGGATGACACCAGCAAGAATTTAAGGAGTCATTTGCTATTAAAAAAAATCTCTATAAAAATAGTTATTAAAAATACAAAGAACATATATACACACATATTCTAGATACATCAAAATAGAAGAGTTCTATTCCATTCTCAAACAGGAAAGATTTTGAACTAATGCTGGTTCATTGTGTTCAATATTACAATTGCCTTTGGTTTTGTGAGGCTTTTTTAACACAACAACATGCTGCTCTTTCTCTGTGGTCCCTGCACAAAACATACCTGCTTTGGGAACAGATCAGGACTGTGTAGCTAAAGGGGCTGGTGTCTTTGATCCCTTTTGACTCTGAGTCCTGAGAGTTTGTCCCAGTGGGGGAGTGTGTGCCTAGTTTAGGCACATACTGCATCAGAATGGATGCAGAAACAAATTTTTGCTGCAAGGTTAGCTTGCTGCAAGGTAAAACTGTCACTAGAACATGCTGGACAACAGCCTTTTCAGCAAGCATCAAATCACAAGTGCCTGTTGTGCCCTCTTAACTTTGTGAGAATATGGATGATCCTTTCTTGACTGTTGTCTTGACTAGAAGTATGGGAGCCTGTTCTCTAGAAGTACACACAGTCCTCTGCCAGTGGTCAGGGCATACAGATGACATCCAGGTTGAGGTGTCATCAGTGACTGCATTGTGAAGAGGTATGACAACTATGAGCTTCCTGGGGTGGTTACAGTGAGACTGGGAGAAGTATGTTCAATAGTGGTATCTTCTGCTGTGTTGCTAGTGATGTGAAACACAATGGAGTGCTGGGGCTGTCTTGTTCTCTTTCACTTCCTTCCACCCTCAACACTGAACAGACCGTGCCTTTCAGGTGAACATGCTATTTCCCCTCCCCACCATGTCCTTACATGAATGCCATTGCATGAAGCTGTGTGTCTACAAGTGATCTTTCTGTAGACCTCAGAAGACATCACAGGCTTAGGCAGTGGTAGTCTGCTACAGACTAGACAGTCTACACAAGGCAAACAGCCAAACATCCAGCACTTGGAGAGGCTTATGCTTTGTAAAGGCAAGGGACTGTCAGGGATGTGGGTGGGTGGAAGACTAGCTGATGTTGCAGGTTGGGGGAGTGTGACAAAAGAGAAAGGGAAGCTGTGTTACCGACTTAGGCCTTGCAGGATCAGAAGCAATCCTCCCCCAGTTTCTCCAAGGAAACATTTTCCTCACCCTCCCACAGATGAGCCAGGAGATTGTGGGTTTTTCACACCTTCCGTTTGTAGTTTTCATCAGAAATATTACTGTAGGTTTTTGATTACAAAGTACCTGTGGGTACTGTCATGATGCTGCTCTTGGTGGATCATAAACACCCTGTTGCCTGGTTGAGCTTCTGTGCTGGCACAGGCAAAACTGGATTCTGGCTGTGGTGGTTGTTATGATCAGATGATCAGTGTCCATTGCACCATATCCTGCTCCAGAAAGCCTGGGGTAGTGCTGAAAGCTGTGACCTGTCCCATGTCTTAATGCTCAGGTCCATGACATAGATGTTTAAATCAGGTGGTGGGCTCCGTGGTGTGTTTTCTTTCACACATCTCTTTCAGTTGGGGGCAGTATGTGGGACATCAGCTTTGCAGCCTCCAGACTCCAATTAGCTGGTTTTGTGAACATGTTCTCATTTTCTTACAACATTTCCCTGTGTGGATATCTCATCCTTTCATACATGGCAGTGTTAAGTTGGTAACATGGTACTGACACCAGATGACCCTTGGAGTGATTCTGCAGATTCTACCATGCCAAGTCCTCAGTGTTTGAACAGAGTCTTCACCAGCTGTCATGTCCATTAGCCAAATAACAAAGCAAACCATGGAGAAGACAAGGGGGCTTGAAAAGGCAAAAGCAAAATAAAGAATGCACCACAAATCCTAAGTACTTAATAGGAGAGGCAGTAGGAACTCAGAATTTGAGGGTTGGTTACGTAGCATGTAAATCCCTTGGGAGGGCATCATGTTGTGTGGTTCATTCATGTCCTGTGTACTCTTGCAGGCTTTCATAACATGCTACACCACGCTCACCAGTTCAGCACCTGATGTCATTGTAAACGCAGTCCAGCTTGCATATGCTAAAACTGCTCTTTTGTTCATCACAGGACACGCATAATACAGTTAACGAGGAGATTCACTCTTGCAAGCTAAGGGAGATGTGCCCACCACTTCATTTCCTCGGCGCTAGGGCCTGACTCAAGTATTGTACTTGGCTTCAGAGAAGCACCACAGTGCTCAGAGCTGCAACCAGAATCGACTGCAGCTGCTTGACTGAGCATACAAAAGAATAAGTAATGCCAAGTTTTCTGAAAAAGCCACTTCTGAGTGTCTCAGGGCACCCAAGAATAGAGGGTTCTTCTGACCTTAATGCTTGTTCTTCAGAAATACTTTTTTCCTCCTTACATCACAGAGATTTTTTGGAAATATGCTAATGTTTTGTACTTGAAACTTTAGTAATTATTTTCCCTAATAGAACTCTGGTTAGCGTTCAAAAAGTCAAGTATTGGGATATTATTGAACATTCGGGGTAAAGAACAATATCGAATAATTGCTTCTCAGTGAAGAAATTAATAATTATTTTCATATGCTTGCATCAAGTGAAGCTGGAGTTCTGTGTTAAAAAGGTATCTGCTGATGTAGTTTAAGACTGCCATAGTGCATATGCACAAAGTTCTTTATGGGAAGTATTCATCTTAGCAGTTCTTAATCTTTTAATACCTTGGGTTTTTTTCCCTTAGTAATATTAATAGAATATAGCTGAACTAGACTTGTCTTTCAGAATTACTTTCTTAGCTGGTAGTTGAATCTGAAAGGCAGTACCAAATGCTTTATAAACAAGATGAAAAAGACTTAAATTACATTCTCTGACTGTCTCTTGTTGGTGCTTGCAGCTATGATTTTTTTAGCAACTGAGAGAGTTTGGAAATACTCAGACACCTCTATGTGAATTTTCTCATATAGAGAGTAGGTCCTGAAGAAGAACCTTGATGTTACTTAGTCTACTCCTACAGTCTCTCTTCTTTCTGTCTGATTATTGACCCCTCACAAACAAGCTCTATTTCTGGGGACCCCACGTTCCCCCCCTGCCACTCTCTGAAGGTGGTAGCAACTTCAGTGGGATTCAGGTGTGTGAGGGACGAGGTTGGAAATTATCTCCCAAATTTATCGCTGCTGAAGAGTTAAGTTTTGCCTCCTGTTCAGTGGTTCTGCCCATAAGCCCATTCTTCTAGGCTCTCAAGTATCTGCCTCTTACACATCTTCCTTAAGGAGTTCACTCCCCAGTGCTCCTCAGCAGGGCTTCCTAGTTTAGGCTTGGCTTCTTGCAACTCTTTGGTTTAATGGGGGTGTGCATCGCTGACTGGGAGCCAGTGGTTTAACCTGACCTCGTGGTTTATTGCAGACCCCTCAGTTTCACTGGACAGCACAGACTGGGCCCAGTGACTCTGGCATGGGTTGCTAATTTCCTAGTCCGGCAACAGGGTTACCAAAGATGGATACAGGTTTCTGCCTCATTGCAAATGCAGGATGGAAATAAGGTTTCACAGTTTTAGCTGCTACATCCACTCATAACAGAGCAGTGCTTGACTTAGAGCTTTGTCTTTAAACCTGCTAGCTGGTTTGGTTTCATTGAATCTATTAACTTCTCTTGTAAATTCTGTTAAATCATGCTTATTGGCTAACATATTTCTTCCTTTTCTCCCTACCCATATATGTGCATCTGTACATATAAAGAATTTATATCATTTTTTTACAAGTTGCACTTTTTTTTTTGCAGCATTCTGATGTCCTTAATTCCCAGCCTCTCTGAATACTTTCCACTTTGCATTTCTGATCATGTCCAATTCCGCTGACTGTTGCTTTTAAGTTTTGGCAGATTGGCCAGAGCAAGGATTCAGCTTTTCATAATATTCTTTATTCACATACTCTGTTTACACAAAGTAAAACAACCAGAACAACCTACACAGTCACTGATTTTTAGCTTGGTACATAATACTGCTTCATTGTGTTATAGTTACTCTGTTAACTGTTGTCATCTATTATTTTAGAAGTCTTAGGGAAGGTTTATTTGAGCTGACCCATGGGAGTAACTCAGGGTAACAATTTTTCATCCAGTCTCAGACTGAAAGAACATTTCACCCCGTTCTTTGTTGACATGTTGATACATAATGATTCCCACTAATAATCTGGGTTTAATTTTACTAGTCAAGAGTCCTGAGTTGTCTGTTACTCTGTAATGTTGTCTTTGATCTCCCTCCCACTCTTCTTACTCTCTCTGTACTGAACAGTTGAAATATCTAATATTTTAATGTTCCAATAAGATGTAACACCACCTTTCACTCATACCAAGTGAAGTACTTCTCCAGTGTAAAAGAAGGTAGACTAAGATACGTGAAGAGAAGTGTAATCTGTCAAGTGTACGAGGCAGTTCAGCAGTAGTAAAATGTTAGATGGGATGTTTTGTGCAGTTCTGGGCAAAGCCCTAAGGTAATGAAACAGTGGGAGGTAAGGAGAACAGTAAAGATGATCAGAGATAAGGGAGGGGACACAAATGCTCACAATCTTCCAGTACATAAGAAACAGCTGCAGAAAGGGAAGATCTGATGTTCAGCTCCGTGGTGGTTAGTAGGCTAGCTGGTAGTAAGAGAGATACTGCCTGGACATAAGGTAAAAAATATCAACTGTTAAGGTAGCTAAACATAGGAATAGATCATCTTACAGTGGACCTGCTAGTCCTGGAACATAGCAGTGCCTCCAGGAACCTACACTTCTTTTCTGCCATTATCCCCTACCGCCTTCCACAACCAAGGGAGGGATTAACATTGTTCAAGAAGGAGCTTTTACCATCCTAGATGCTTCCCACAGCTCTAAAGACTTCCAGAAATGCTAGAATTGTATTGAGGTTGTAGTTAATGTTAGTGTAGTTTGTGGCCACATCAAGATGATATCAGAATTTCTCTTACTAAACTCTGAAGTGTATTTCCAAGAACTTCAAAGGGTAATCATACCAGTATTTGTTCCCTTTCAGGATCTGATAGCATATAAGGGCTTAGTGGTATTTATTTCCAAGACATTGAGTCTCATATTATTTTTTTCCTCCTTTCTGTTTGTCTGTTACCAGTAAGTCATCTCCTCTCTGCTTCATTCTTGAAGTTGGCTCATTCAGGATTTTACTTCAGTAGATGATAGCAATTTAAAAGCACCAGTTGTGGAGATGGCATTTTGATTCCAATACTCTGGTAATAGATTTCCAAAAGCAATGATTCTCAAAATAGATATAGATTATAGTCATGTTGTAAAACTAGTCATTTCAACCAACTGTTGCTGTCCAGGCCTTTCTGCAAAGGATGAACTGCTCAGGGAAGCAGGAATTCTTTAGGATGTTGCCCATATATACGTGTATGTCCGTGTGTATGTACATGGACCTTGTAAGCAGGCCTTCGTCGCAAGCGTCTCAGCTCCAAGTATGTTGTAGCAGCCTGTTCACTAACAGAGTGCTGGATTAGAGCCTCAGGTATCTTTATCCTTATTAATATCCTGCTGAAAAACAATTTCCTGGGGTAGTTAACCAAATAGGTTCTAATCTAATGAGAGTGTACTTGTCACAGTCCTAAGTAAATGGCCTGAGCAGAGTTTCCTTATGTACTTGCTGTACTAATGCCAGTCATCTTGGAGAAATTCCTGACCTTCTAAGTATGTCATATGAAAGCCAACTCGGCAAGAAGGTATTAAGAAAAAAATAAAATCTTAATCTTAATCTGCTTCATAAATGAGACAGTCATTTTTATGAAGCCCAGTAGGTGGCATTTGTTACTTAGAAGTTGTTTGCACTCAGCCCTGGGTTTCAGTTTTCTCATGCCATTTCTTAGAATTCCAGCTTGATTTCATCTATAAAAACTAAACAGGAGCTGATATAGTAGTACAGATATTCTGATATGATGATGCTGTATGATTTTCTTCTTTTGTATTTGATACTATGTGGCAAATCCGCATTTAAATGAAACAGCATTTCAATGGCAGAGGTCTCAAAAGTTGTATTTCTACAGGTTTCAGATATTCAAGCAAGAACAGCGCTGCTTATGTGGTCCCCTCCATCCAGTGACACCAGGGAAGACACTGACAAGAGTGACATACCAGATGTTTATACTTACGAAGTGATGATTTCAAATAGTGGAAAAGATGGAAAGTACAAAACTGTGTACATGTAGGTCTTCATAAATTTTATTAATTGCTGTCACATTGAATTATGTGGCATAAAATCTCATTTAAAATCTGCCTGTTGTCCAGAGATTGAAGTAACTAGCAGTTTTGTGCAACTTCAGTAGAATTGGTTCTGGTTTATTACGAGAGTGTCTGACATCAATTAGAATTGAAAGACTTTGTTCTTAGATGTTGGAAACACATTTTAATATCACTTAGTTGTATTTCAACCAGCTACATTAGAAACTATGGGTTCTCAATTAGTGGGCTATACAAGTAGTGAGAAAAATTAATTGCATTTGTAGTTATTTACTTCAGAACATGCTTCTACTGCCAGTAAGGTCATCCCCTCCCTTACCTAAAAATGCTCTTGGTAAGTGACAGTGTTAAGATGTGAAATGAAGTAGATTCACACAGAACACAACTCCAGCAGCAGCATAGCAAATAAAACTCTTCACTTGTTTCATTCCCAATACAATGTTTTTCAATCTATTTTTACAACTTGGAGAAATGTAACAAAACTTTTACCATCAAGGGTGTACAGCTCTCTTAATAAGTATAAATCTCTGTATTTAGCTAGTTTTATCTTAGTCACCTTCCATGGGCTTCTTAGAAGCAGAACATGAATCACAAGGTGGATGTCCCTATCCTAGAAGCTTAGAAGAAAAGAAACATGCTTTGCTTACATAAACTGATGCCAGTAAAAGCAGGCTAATAGATGTCCCTGAGATGCCTTTTCTGCTTCCTGGGCTCTAACAAGTAGGTATATGCAGTCATTTACAGGTTTAGCTAATAATTTTTTTCAAGGCTGAACTGAGCTTCTAAAGGCCCCAGTAGTTTAATGATTTTTGTGTAGTAAAATACATGCATATGCATGCAGCTGGTAGTACTAAGTAAAGAGAAAATTAATTATTCTTTAAAACAAAAAAATCAAAGAAACAGAACAAAAAAACCATACCAGACTAAAACAAAATCGCCAGCACAAACCAACAGGAGTTAAATGCAAGAAGCCCCTACAATTGAAAGATAAATGCATCTTCATTTTACTGTAATTACCAACAGAAACAAACATATAGCAAATATATTTATAAAAGCAAATAATATTTCTTAGGAGGAGTGTTAGGTGGATGAGTTAGATGTGTGTCTTTTTATAAATGTATGGGATTCTGAAACAATGTCTTAAACCAAATCATATCTCTTTCCAGTGGAGAAGAAAATAAAGTTACTGTAAATGATCTCAGGCCAGCAACCGATTACCATGCAAAGTGAGTATCTCTATTCATTAAATTCAGTGGACATGTTCTGAAAGTTTCATTAAATGCATGTATTTGCATAACTCTTCAGAGATTTTACTACTTCTTTTTACCACGTCTCACCCTCCTTTTGAGTCGCAAATGAGCATTTTTGTCTTAGTTGACTATTGGGTACGTTTTGGAAACCAGAACATTGTCGTGCCCTCATCCAGCATCCAGGCTCTTTACTTCTCATGTCATGCCAGAACAGTGACATTTTTCTGTGCTTTGAGGCAGGCAGAGATGCTCTTTGCTTTCTCTGTTTCCCAGAGGTGGCAGAGGGGAGATACCTTGAGCAGGAACGTGCTTGCTGCTGGCCACCTGAAAGGTTACGCCGCTTTCACTTAGCTCCTGCAGACCAATGAATCTGAGCCTGTATGTGCTACTAAATCTACCCCTAGCTTGATGTAATTAATTCTACCCTTCTAGCAGAATTTGCTGCTTCACTGTGTCCTACTGAAGAAGAGCACAGGATTGGAAAGATGTAGTTAGGTGTTCTTCTTCCCTCCTTTTTTACATGTTAGGGGATTGTCCTGTTTCTTGGTTTAAAAAACCCCACAGTATGAATACTGCAGTTTACATAACATTCTAAAGGCCTTCTCCAGAGTACTGCTTTTTCAAGAAATCATTGCAAGTGGAGAGTGCAGCTTTAGAAGTGCCTTTCATGTGTGTGTGGAGAACACCAAAAATCCTGTGTACTGACCAATGTAGAGGCAGCTGGTCCTAAGCACAGGGAACAGATGTGTCTGAGTAAGGGTCGAAGTCAGAAATGTTGTGCCTCTGTCCACATGAGCTTTAGAACGTCAGCAGTAGGGAGGAGGAGGATTTCTATTAAGTCTTTTTATTAGCATTTGCTCAAATGGGACAGTGACATTCCCGGGCCTCTGTATGAGGAGGTCTGTACCTCCTAGTACTGTTTTCCAGGGTATTGTTTTGATTGCCAAACCACAAGCAAAAGAAGATTGGTCTGTTCTTCATCACATACCTCATTTAATTTGGGCCACGATGTGGCCTGCAGCACAGGTTCAGGAACCCATAAATTAACTCAAAGCTCATCATAATGTGTTTTCCTTGTGATTTTGTTCTGGTTTTAGTCGTGTTTATGCACTTTACCCTACAGTGCTTAAGTTGAAAATACATGGAGCGTGAGGGTCAGAGCCTAGGAGGTTTTTTCCTATATAACTCCTTTATTAGCAGGCTAAATTCAGATTCTTTCTTGCTTAATTCTGGTCTTCATAGAGAATGCATAGGAATAGATGCCTTGGCCATCTAAGCTCTTCCTGAACTGGGAGTTAAACAGAATTCTGCCAGTACAAACACTGCCCCAAATCAGTGAAGACCAGAAAGACTGAGCTGTGGAGATAAGTGACAAATTACGTATTAGCAGCTGTATGCAAGCTCAACTTTATGGACAACATGAGTCACTGTTTAAATGTCTCCCTCTCCCTGTTCATAAAATCTACAAAGCCAAATTTCTCCTGACTTGCTGTTCATGCAACATGAACATCTAAAGACTTTTGCATCTTCATAAACAAGCAACACAGGCCTTCTACCAGCGACCAGAGGAAAGGATTTGGGTTGTTTTTTTTCTTTCAGAGGAACAGGTGAATCAGAACAAGTAACACACAGGTTCACCCAAGGAGAAAACAAGGCATAGCTGCATAACTGAGGGGGGTGGAAGGGGAGAGTACAAGGGGAGGCCAGATAATAATCCTGTATTTAATTTTGGAGCAAAGGTATTAGCAAAATAAACTTTGAGACAGAAGCAAGAGTTCACTCTTCTCAAGTATAAGGAGAGTTACCTTGCAGCCTTCCTAAAGGAAAGGACAGGGTGAACAGACTCAGCAAGGTCTTGAAGGAGGCCAGGAGGTACTCTGAAGATGTATCAGTGGCTTCATGGTGCTTATCTGAGAAAAGCATTTGCCAAAGAATTATTCATAATGTCAGTTACTATGCCTACAACAGATAATGAGCCTGCAAGATATTACCATTAGTTCCCAACCGAAATGCAGAAAACAACAGATGATTTCAAATGTAATTGTGAGACTAAAGCTGACTGATGATAAAGGATCCAAAGTAAAGGACTCTTTTCTTTTGCATTACTTCTGATGACCAAGATGCTTCCCTTAGTTATTCATAACAGTGATATTTCAATAATGAGGCAGCAAGACAGTAACTTAATTCTGAATACCCACTTTTCTTTGGAAACTGTATATGCAGATTTTGAAGCAAAATGTTACTGTCTCTCTTCCACTTTAGAGTCCAAGTAGAATGCAACTGCATAAAGGGGAGCCCTTCAGAAGCAGAGAGCTTTACCACAACAAGTTGTGAACCTGATATTCCAAATCTGCCCAGGATAATTAATCGGACCAAAAATTCTCTTACTCTGCAGTGGAAGGTAAGAATTGTTTAAAAATCTTTCAAAAAAATATTCTCAACTCTTCAGAATTGTTTTGGATTTATCAATAAAATGCTAGGTCATTGAAATGGAAAATTTTTGCCAAACATCCTATTTTCAGTCACAGTTCTGGGACTGGAAATAAGTGTATTGAGTTAAATGGGGACTTTGGTAAAAAGAGAAGAGTTTCTAGGAAAGCAAGCAGCCTTTGTAGATGAACTTAGTGAGTTTGAATGAGAGACAGTGGTTCCATTCCCATCCCCTACTGTACTGTGGAACCACTTCCTCTCTCTGTTACTGAACATAGACTTGTTTGTGCAAAGCAAATGAAGTGGTCTGGAAAGACTTGGGATTTGAGCAGATCTGCAGGCTTGCTGCTCTGAAAAATGCTGTAGCATTTTACACTGCTGCCAGAACACTTTTTCAAGGTCTAAATTAAAAGAAACCAAAGCCATAAACATGATGCAATCATCCATTGGATGGAGACTGAACTAGGACTGTCTTGGCAAGTGAAAAAAAATCATATAAGGGGAGCATCATTTGCCCTCCACTGGTCTTGTCATGATTTGACCTCTACGAGCATTTTTTCCTTAAGTCATCCTGTATCCAGTTAGAGCTCTAATTTTATTCTTTTTCTGTTGCAGGCATCTTGTGATAATGGTTCTAAAATCCACAGTTACCTTTTAGAATGGGATGAAGTAAGCAAGTTTCTTTTTAATTTTGTAGTTTTATGTGATTGTGTACATCAAGTTGTGTAAAAAATATGACTTCTGTCATCTAGAGGCACATGAGAAATATGTAATTTCTGAAGCAATTATGAAGATACAGTTATTGCCCAAATTTTTCCTTGGGGAATATAAAATAATAGGATCTTAATTACATGATTCTGCCTCTTCTAGTACTGTCTTTTTCACCTGTCCACTACTTCTTTCAAGAGCTGGCACTGAAGGGCTATTTTCCTGTAACAGGGGGTTGAATCTGCTATGCACCCACCAAGCATCTTCCAGTCCCTACCTGGACAGCTGTCCTAAGATGGCAGAGCTTCAGAAGCTTCATGGCTTTTTTTTCTTCCTGAGGAATGGAAAGGAGGGGAGAAAGCCTCTAATGCAGTTTCATATACCACTGCCTCACTATATGGGAACTTCTTGAGTTCTGTTTTATTTCAAAAACTGAGTTTACCTTTGTGTTTTACTTTAATTGATGGATGCATATATAATAGGGTGAATAATGTGGTTAACTTCTTTTTAGGGAAAAGGAAATGGAGAGTTTTGCCAGTGTTACTATGGCCAACAGAAGCAGTATAGGATTACTAAGCTATCACCAGCAATGGGATACACCTTTAGGCTAGCAGCCAAAAATGACATGGGAATGAGGTAAATATTACTATTATATAACATAAATATGGAATGCATATGCATGCGTGTGGGCATTTAAAGAAACAAGTCTTTTGTCCAATTGGAATGAAATACAATATAGAATAGGTCCCTTGAAAGGAATTTACAGTGATCATCTAGTCCAACTCCATAGTTGATTCATGGTATGTGACTGGATTATTCAGTTGGCAGTTTACCTGTGTACTCTAAACCACTTGACCCAGCTTGAGCAGGATGTGATGATCACCAGAGATCCCTTCCAACCTCAGTTGTGCTGTGATGCCCAGCATAATGCATTTTGTCCAGGCTTGGTGTGGCTCTGTACTACAACCACTACACGATGTGCTTACTAACCATAGAAACGCTGCAAACCTCGAGCCCTCTTAGAAGCAGATAGAACAGCTACTTCTGCCAGACTTAGCCACATTTCCTGAACAGCCTGGTCACTTTCTACATGATGTCCCTAAAATAGGGAGCATGAGCATGGTACAGACAACCCAGCTGCTCTTACATCAGATCAACTCAGGTCGTGCTGTTTTTTACCCTTTGTAGACCAATGCTGACCACTGAAGTTGCCACCTTGGACACGTTTCCTACTTGCAATAGTATTTTTTGGCTAAGCACTACAGTGTAGAGATCCACACATTCAGCACAATTGTGGCTTTCGTGTCTGATGTAATAGGTACTTCTACTAAAATTCTGTGGCTCACAAGTGACTCAGCCAGAGAGTCAGAATTGAATAGTTTAAATGCTGCAGTGCTTGTGCTGCTCCTGTGCTGACCAGAGGGTACCTCATACCATCTGCTTCTCTGGGTTCCAGGAAGGTTTGACATGGTGCCAGAAAAAGGTAGCTCTTGAAGCTGGTGTAGGAGTTTTCTAGGGCTCATCATCCCTCCTCAAATTGAGAGTTTTGGTGATGACAGTATGAAGAGTCAGTAACTCTGCTGGAGCAGGAAGTAGGTCTGTCTGAACCACTGCTGCCAGTTGTAGGTGTATCTGTATTGTGTCCTTTGCCATTCCTCAGACATGTCCTTTTTCCTAAGCTGTCTGCTAGTCCCCTGTTACTCTGAGGAATGGACAGAGCATGACACTACCATATCACCAAGTCCTTCTGAAGTTCTAGAGTTTATTGTGAATGCTTATGATATGTGGTTCTTAATTCTAATTGCTACCTTTCAGGAGGTAAAGAGAACCAGACTTTGTTAGGAATTTCTGAATGAATGACATCTGACTTCAATAGAGGATATAAGTAAGACCTCAAAAAAAAAACAACCCAAACCAAATTAATGGTTTCTCAAGTTACAATTGCCCTTCTGCACACATTAGTTCTTGGGAATGCTTCTTGGTCTTCAGGCAAAGCAATTAACCTGACTAATAGGCTACCAAGGCTCATCATCTCTGGAGTAGACTGCCAGTGTCTACACTACCTAGTGCTTGGACCTTGCGATCTCACCTGGCATAAAAACAGGGCTTCTCTAGCCACAAACCTAAAGTTGCTATTTTGCATTTGTTTGGTTGGGGTTTTTTAATTCAGCGTTTGAAATATTGAGCATTGCACTGCAACTCAGCAGAGTGGTGTTTTTATAGCCTGAAATAGAGGACGTGTGTTTGGTGTCCTTCACCTGATACAAGGAGGTACTTGAGGGAAGGATGCCAGATTGGACAGTGTGGAAGGACAGTGTAAAGAATAGGGAGCCAGACCTGGGCTTGTAATTCATGCTGAGCAGAAGAAATCTTCTGCTGACTATTAAGTATGTGCAAGCTACAGCTGCCTCAGGAGATCTGAGGTTTGTGTTGGGAGGCTGTGGAGACTGACTGCTCAGGGAATGCATTGCATATAGTGCCTGTTCTGTGTCTTTCCTTAGGCACCTGCTTTGGGCCACTGTCAGAGGACATTGTCATGGGCTAGAATGACTTTCAGTGTGCTTCAACACAGTCTTTATTATGTTGCTGCCTTCTGGATGATGTTTCTGGAATGAATTCTTCTCTGAGTTACTACTGGACTTTGTCTAGATGAGATGTAGTCGGAACTGTTCAAAAAAAATAAAGACAGGGAGTGAGCAGGCACTTAAAGCAGGGTCCGGTACTCAGGCTCTCCTCCTGTTCCTATTTTATGTCTGAGTGTAAATGTGCCATCTAGGAGTACCTGCACGTATTAGAGATGACTGCAGTGTAAGTGGGTAGAAGACAGTGAGCAGTTAAGTACCCTTCTTCAACTAATCACGCCGAATAGATTTTTAAATCAGTTTTTCATAGCCTTGTAAAGATGCACTTCATTGTCTTTATGATATTATTTAATTAAGAAGCCTCTTGAAATAATGGTTATTAGGATAGAGTGCCTGATTATTCCTTATGAAGAATGTTGAGAACCTCAGGCACCTGGAGACAGAATTTTGTCTAAATGATTTTACCAACAAGAAGAGATACTTTATCTTTGAGTTACTCGTAGTTCTAAATTTAATTCCAGCCACACATGAAACAGTGGCTAAAGGAAACTGGAAAAATAAAATCTATTCAAAAGATAGCTAGCATGATTGTACTTCTAAGTGAATCGTTTAAGAGTCATTCAAATGTGAGTATCACTGGAAGGCTTTTAGTTGATTTCACTGTATTTTGGAGTGATTCAACCAAGTAAAGGGATTCAGTTTTCTTAAGGTGTGGGGTTTGTTATGTTACATCTGCTTGTAAGGTGACTCCTTCAATAGATTTCTGTGAAGAGAGGTAGGCAGAGTATTTGTATAGCCTCTCTTCATGCTTTATCTTACCTATATAATGCTGAAATTTCTTTAGTAGGTATCACATCATCTTCATTTCAGTGATTTCTTGATTGTGACTTTTTGCAAGAAAAAAATCATTATTCCCCCCCAAATTTAAGAAGTTTTCTCTTGTTTAAGGGAACTTACAGAAAGCCTGGAGAGGGCCTGTTTACAAAGGCCTGGAGTGAAAGGATGAGGGGCAGTGGTTTAAATCAGAAAGGAGTGGATTTAGATTAGAAATAAGGAGGAAGTTCTTTACCATGAGGGTGGTGGAGCACTGGAA
>JANIJG010025993.1:44718-60498 GCA_024611175.1 Megaceryle torquata
GCTGTCCCTGCTCTAGCTGAGGCTGTCCCTGCTCTAGTTGAGGCTGTCCCTGCTCTAGCTGAGGCTGTCCCTGCTCTCAGCAGGGGGTTGGACCAGATGACCTCTAGAGGTCCCTGCCAACCCAGACATTTCTACGTTTCTGTTTAACATGTTTTCACTTCACAATCCAAATGGCTGCACAGATTGTACATCTGTTTTGAGTTCTATCTACACTAAGGTGTTGTCTGTAAGATTATTCTTTTTTTTTTTTAGTTTTATTTATTTATTTTAATACCAAAGAGACTTTAGAGCGGAACAAACTTTACAACTTCTGTGTTGCTATAATGTCAGTTAGATAAGAAAGAAAGGAAAGTTGAGGTATCTTTATATTGAGATTTTTCAGGAAAGTCAGGTTCCAACACACAAGATATTGAACTGGTACTGTTACTGTTTCAGCCATATGGAGAATTTTGTCTTCCAGGCTTCTGGATGCTCTCTTAGGTAAACCCTAGCTTTTAGATTAAAATTACATCTTTGATATTAGTTTCATACAATTAAAAAAACCCAAAACTAAACTAACTCTTAAGCCTGTGTTTCTTCAGCTCTGATACAGAAGCAGTAAATCTCTAAATAAATGCCAGCTAAGAACAGGTGGATGTTTTTTAGAGTCTAGCTGGATACCTGTCAGACCATCTGTGCAACCACAGCACCCCTTTACTGACTTTTGCATCCCTGTGTCTTTTTATAGAACTGACTTGTATTTTGACTTCAAGGTGTATCAAAGCATCATCAGATAAGGTTAACAGTTCCTTAGGAAATTCACTGGTGTACACTCTACTTCATTTGTTCTACAATAAGACTTTCATGTTGGCAACACTTAAAGTAACATTGAATGAGGCTTTTATTCTGTTATTTTCTAAATCACTAGAGGAATTCCAGTATATTTAAAGTATATAATTGCTATCAATGATGGAATTTTTAAATATCTCTTTTCTTCAGCTTTTCCCATATATGCTCTTACATCTTCATGTTTTCTTTTTCAATAGGAAGGGCACTATGCTATTAATACATGACTGCATATAGAGCTTGATTGGCTTAGATGAATGATTTAATATGAAAAAGCAAAACATTTTGGTTAGCAAAATACTGTGATTACATCATAGAAAGGAATCTTTCAATTAAGAACGTGTTTACCTTGTTGAAATGTTTTGTTACTGACAGTCTCATGGGCAAGTTACATCATCTGCATGTACCAGCTTGCCATTGCCAGTTGTCCACATGTCCAAGAAATGGTCATAGCTGTATTTAAGAATTATGTTTTTCTAGATACTAATTATTGTGTCTAGTTAGTTTACACACTGTCTGTTTTAAACAGTGGTTTTAGTGAAGAAGTCCTGTATCATACCTCAGGCACTGCCCCAACCACACCAGCAAGTCCTTTGCTGATTAATGCTGGAGTTACTTCGTTATCCCTACAGTGGACAAAACCCTCAGGAACACCATCAGATGAAGGAATCTCATATATATTAGAGATGGAGGATGAGAACTCAGTAAGTTTAGAATACTTATTCTCAATAAGAAAAGAGACTACAATGTATGCATTTGATATGTATTTATTAAGTGTAACAAACATTATTTTGCTAGAATATTCTACCAAAAACTGTGTTTTCTGAAATTAAGCTAATGACTTGTCATTGCTGTGACCAAGCTAACACAGCTTTCTCTTTTTTATTGTGACAGTAAATGTTATCAGTGTTATTAAAGACTTTTAGCTTTCTTTTAACTTTGTGAATTTGTGTGCTTTCAAGAGCTGGATCACAGCAGTTGTGTTGTGACGTGTGGTCCCCCTAGATGTCATTTCAGCCTAACCACCTTTGTTTTAAAATAAGTCATGTTCTACCCTATGAAAGTGTTAGGTATAATTTCTGTTGACGCTGTACATGTCTTTCTTTACTGTTCTTTTCTCTTCTTCTGATTGGAGAATGGTTAATTAACTTCCCCCTCCCCATAAAAAAACCAAACCCTTGTGTTTACACGATGAAGATGCACTTATCACTTTCTCAGAGGAACATAATAATTATGGTCTGAAAAAGTGATTTATTTGTGTGAAGTATGGTACATGGTCTGGTCTGCAAATAGAGTGTTTCAAGTAATCCTATTTAATTCTCCAGGGATATGGTTTCAAGCCAAAATATGATGGTGACGATCTTACCTACACAGTGAAGAATTTGAGGCGTAGTACAAAATACAAATTTAGGGTAAGATTTTTTTTCATATTTTGGGGTTTGGGTTTTTTTGCACCAGAGTAGCTTGGGATTGACTTGGAAGTGGGGAGGGCCTTTTTAAAGGAAAACCAGAGTTGATACCAGTTTCTTAAAATTTCAATCTCTTGATCGAAAGCCATTGGCTGAACTCTTGCTTCATTAATCATCTCTGCAGAAGGAGTAAAAACTTCTGGAAGGGGATAATACAGTTGAAGGTACCTTGAAATTCCAGGTCATAAGTCAATGTTCTTAACAGTTGTTTTGTTAGGTTTTTTTTTATTTGTCTTCTGTGTTGCATATACACAGGTACTATTACTTAGTGTAGCTATGGGGTTCTTTGATAGACTCTGAACATGTCCAAAAGTGTTGGGGTAAAGAGGAACCTTGATTTAGAAAAGCATTTATTGGTGCTAGCATAGCACAGAGCCCAAGTTAGTAAATCATTCATACTACTGTGGTGCTGAGCCCATTCTAATAAGCCTTGAGGGGTGAACTTGGTAGCTCAGGGTGAAGTCTGGCTTACCAGTGAGCTTTTGGGTGTGGTTAAAAGCAAAAAAAGATGCATACCAGCTATGGAAAGGCAGTCAAATAGCCATCAAGGACTACAAGACCTTGCTAAGACATGCAGAGATGCAGTCAGGAAGGCTGAAGATCAGTTATAACTGAAATAGGCCAAAGATGTCATGAACAGCAATGAAGAGTTCTGCAGATATGTAAGGAGGAAGCAGAAGCTCAGGGAAGACATATATAGGGCCACAGCTAAACAAGGCTAGGCAGCAAGTGACTGATAATGCCAGTAAGGTAGAGGTTCTCAGTATCTTCTTTGCTTCTGTCTTTACTGACATAGCTGGACCCCAGATCACAGGATCAAGTAGCTATAACAAGGCATTTTTAGACCCACCAGCGGTGGAGGAGGGGCTGGGCTATGGCCTCTTGCAAAGCCTCAGCCCACATCAGTCTATGGGCCAGGACAGAATCCACTCCAGGAAGTTAAGATAAGTGGCTGACAATGTTGCAAGGCCGCTATCTGTAATATTTGAAAAGTGGTTGGGGATCAGGGGAGATCTCTGATCACTGGAAGAAGGCAGATGTCATACCCATCTACTAGAAGGGCCCAGAAGAGGACCCAGGGAACTGCAGGCCCATTAGTCTTACTTCGGTCCCTGGGAAAGTAATGGAAGAGTCCTCCTAGAAACTATCAGAAGCCAAATGAAGCAGGTGATCAGGGAAAGCCTAGATGAAAGGCCAATCATGTCTGATTAGCATGATCATCTCTATGCCAAAGTAACACTTTAGTTGACCTGGGGAGAGCCATAGATGTTGTTTAAGTGGACTTCAGAAAAGCATTTGACACTGTTTCTCCCAGCTTCTTCTGGACAAACTAGCAAGATACAGACTACACGGGTGGTTTGAGAGATGAATAGAAAACTGGCCAACAGTCCACACTCAGAGGCTGGTGATCAATGGCTTTTACTCAGGCTAGCAGCCTGTCACAAGTAGGTTCCACTAGGGATCAGTATGGGTCCCCCTTGCTGTTCACCTTCACAAATGAGCTAGGTGATGGGATTGAAAGCACCCTCACTGAGTTTGATGGAGACACCAAACTGAGTGGTGAGGTGAACACATCAGAAGGGACAGGAGAAGAGTTGGGCTAGCAAGAACACTACAAAGTTGAACAAAGCTAAATGCAAAGTCCTGTATGACGGTCAGAATAACCAAGGAGCCCAGCATAGGCTAGAAGCAGCCTCGCTGAAAGGGTCCCAAGGAGGGCCATGAAGATGATCAAAGGGCTGGAGAACTTGCCCTGTAAGGATAGACTAAAGTAATTAGATCTTTTCTCCCTGTCTTGGGAGCAGGGAAGTGGGAACAGGGGGGGGAAATGTTGATAGCTGTTGTCTTGCAACACCTAAAATGCTATTTCATAAGGAAGAGTAGTTAAGGAAGAACTGCTGAAGAACAGCATCTCTCTGCAATATGAAAGGTAGCAGTTTAGAGGTTGGTTGGTTTGGTTTGAGTTAGCATGAAATGATACAAATACTCCTTTTCAAATAATAGCAGATATTTTACACTGCTGAATGTGGTTACTTTCTAAAGCAGAATATGTTATGAAGGGCAGTACTTGGGGTTTTTTTTTACATAACAATATTTAATTGATATTAAATAGATATTATATACTGGTACAGGACTGTACCAAGCTAGGACTGTTATGACCACACATGAAGTCAAACTGAAGAACAACTAATTACCTTGAAACTAGCTTTTGCAGGACTTGGTTGTAGTCTTCCTTTGAAAATATTTCTGTATATTATTCATGCACATCACTAGTATATATTAACTTAAACATCTTCATTTTCTCATTAAAATAAGAAAAAAACAATGCTCATACCCTGTTTTTTTTTAACAAGACCGTGAACAGAAGTCTCTGTTCACTTATTTACAGGGCATAAAGGAGAAACAAATGGGTTTTTAATCAGGTCTTTTATTATACAGGGGAAAGACTTAATTAGTAGTAAAATTCCTTAAGGCTTTTGAAAGAAAGCCTTATTATTAGAAACCTTATTACAATATGTAAATGCTAACTGTGCCTATTTAACTTCATTTGTAAGGGCACAAAGACAAGCAGGGAATTGTTTGATCTTGTAAACTGTATCGAGAGACTGTGTCTGAGAGCTATTTTAACTCACCTTTTCTCCATCTGTACAACATTACTGCTGTTGTTTCGATTCTCCTTTATTTTTAAAACAAATATAAAAGCCATGAAACCTATTTTTAGGTTGTTTAGGTTTTTGGTAGGAACAGATGGGAATCCGTAGTAAACTAACAGCTGGAAAGTAAAGAATAGCAGCAATTTGTTTTTCTAGATTCACAGAAAAGTTGTAAGGAACTTCTGGGGATCATCTAGGTCAAACTTGTGTAGAAAGTTGGGCCTTAGGTTAGGCTGTTCAACCTTGTCCTAGCCCCCCTGAACTGAGACTTCAGTATTGCCAGCAAGAGAGACTGGACCACTTCTTTTGTAAGCCCGGTCTCATGATGATTAATTTCTTTTCTCACACCCAGCTATAATTTTCCCTAACACACTTTGTGCCCCCTGTCTCTTGTCTTGTCATCACAGATCCTTGTGAAGTCAGGATCTCCATCTGTTCTGTCAGTACCTTTTAGGTATTGGAAGGCTGTGATTAAATCTGCCCTTTTCTTAGTCAGAATAAACCCAAGTTCTTCAGCCTTTCTTCCTGTGTCAGGTTCTCCAATCCGCTAATCATCATGCTGGTCTTCTTCTGGACTCTCTCCAGTTTCCCAGGGTTGGTCTTGAACTGGGAGGATCAAAACTGGACAGAGTATTCCAGGCATGGCCTAAAAAGTGCTGAGTTAAAGTGGTGTGATCACACCCCTTGTTCAGCTGACTAAATTCTTGCTGATGGAGCCCATGAAATAATTTGCCTTTGCTACTGCCAGGATGCTTTGCTGATTCATTTGCCTTGCTCTCTACTGGAGTCCCAAGGTCCTTCTCAGCAGAGCTGAAAAAAGAAAAGCTGAATAGCCAGTCAGACCCCAGACTGTACTACTACTGGGATTATTCCATCCCAGGGGCAAGATTTTATATTTACCTTTGTCAAAACTCACATGGTTCTTTTTGATGAAATCCACTCACGAGCAGCTGTCAGTTTGCCTTTGAACCATTAACCACTACCCTTTGAGCCCGTCATTCATTCTGTCAGGTTTTCCACACCCATCTTGTGATCCATCTCTCCTATCTGTATCTTACCAGCTTGTCTACATGGATGTTGTGGGAGACCGTGTCAAACTAAAATCAGGGTGGATGATTTCCACACCTCTCCCCTCATCTATTGAGCAAGTTGTTTCATCATAGAAAACACTCAGGTTGGTCCAATATGATTTACCCTTGATAAATCTAATCACCTTCTTGTCCTTCATATGCCTGTAAAGAACTTCCATGACAACCTTTGCCACAATATCCCTTAGGACTGAAGAATTTATATCACCTTTGCTGTTGTTAATACAACTTACCCATGTAAACACCTCATCTCTGAATCTGTGTCCTTAGAAGAAGGTACTGTAGAAACATGAGAGCATTCTATTAATTAATCCCAACTATTCAGGGGTTTTTAGCAGTTAGTAAAGCATCCCTTTTTGCCCTTTACTTAATTACCCAAAAATATTTTGACCTCTGTGGGAAAAGAATTGCAATTAAAATTTTAATACTTCCAAGTTCCTCCAGTGAAAGTTTAAAAGTGGCCTCTTTGCAGTAAGTCTTTTTCATCTTTTGGAAAGACTTCTCCCGTGCATGTATTTCATTATCAATAAACAGCACAACTGCAATTAAAAAGAGTACTTCTGAGACTAATTTCTGAGTATCTTGGATGGTTTTTTTAAAAAAACCCCAAATTTTCAGATCCTTGACTTGAAATAAAGTGACTTGTACTATAATGAGCACCCACAGATTCCATTATTGTCACTGCTGTTTGCATGTCCTGATTAACCTTTTACAGTCTGGCAACTATTAGGTGTCCTAAGTAATAGCCTAACTTTATATACCAACATTTGAAATGCAGGAGATAGGGAAGGTTATTTGATTTGTGAGATTATTTTTTAAAATGTTTAGCTTCACAATCACTAGGATTTAAGGATTTTGTTTTTTCTTTTCCTCGCAATTTACAAGAGTTTTTAACTTCAGTGTAGTTATTGTCTAACTAAGGGGCTAATGAAAATGTAAAATGAAGCTTTAGTTCTTGTGATAATTTATTAAGCGTACAGATAATTTCATTTGATGTTACTCTTAACAGTACTGCTAGCCAGTGTGTTTGTTCTATTTATAACACTTTTTTCATGTCTTTACAGGTCATTGCCTATAACTCAGAAGGGAAAAGCAGTCCAAGTGAGACAGTAGAATACATGACTTGTCCAGACAAGCCTGGAGCACCTTCAAAACCTGCAGTGAAAGGAAAAATTCACGCACAGAGTTTTAAAATAACATGGGGTAAGATTGTTGTCCAGCTCTGTTTAGAGTATATCCTCTGTATTTATATATATATATATACAAATGTGTTATATTTGTATATAGAAGGCCAGATTTTACTTCAGTAACACTTTAGTCAACTGAGTCATTATGATCATCTTCATGGAATAAAGAGAAAAACATTGATTCAAAATAATGAGGCTGGCAGTATAATAATGTAATTCTGTGGGAAGAATAATATACAAATTGTAACAGGGACTGTTATTGCAGGGGACTACAATAATTAAAAAAAAAAAGAGTGTTAATTTGTGGGCTGAGAAGTTCTGTTTCTCTGTCAGAAAAAGTAGACACCATTCTGTTTTTTTATCAAGAAGATCCAAGTTCAGCCTATCTCTTCAAAGTGTTTAGTTTTGATAGATAGTTGTTTTTATCTTGAGAAACTTTTCCTTGGGCTCAGATATTTTTTACCCTTTTGCTGTGAAATAGGAGGGGATGAAACAGGACTGTGTGATGCAGTACTTCAGCAGAAAGCAAACAGAAGTTTTATTCACTGTCACAGGTAGTTAAAATTCTGTTTAAGAGCCTGTGTATTTCTCCACAGGCTACTTGTGGAGTAGAAGTAATACTCAGCAAGTCCAGTCTTGCATCTTTCCAGAGTAATTTGCTACATCAGGGTCTGATACTTTTATCTTGTGTGGATGATACGTAACATAGGAAGTTATTGGAAATACCTAATCTTTAAATCAAAATCCATCTAACTATAACTTGAAGTGGCTATTTATATATAAAACCTTTAATAGTCATAATTTTGAACAGTTATGCTCTCCTTTTTTAATGAGCAATAATTAATAGGATAATCATATTTTTCATTTGGAATCATTTGTTACCTTCCAACCAAAAAAAAAAGTGCTGTGTGCCGTATCTTTTATTTCAGAAGTGTATGATATGTAACCCTTGCCTAAGAGCCAACACCAACTCATCCAGCATATACATAATATAATATGCTGGATGAGTTGGTGTTGGCTCTTAGCAGTTCCCTCCACTATTGAAGTATCATCCTGTCTTTATCAAAAATGCTGGGTTTCCACATGATTTTAATTCTGCTATTTTCTAAGTCAGCTCTGAAAGATTAGTAGGATTCTATGTCAAAGAGAGGTCTGTAGGTTTTGTATCAGTATTGTACCAGGGAAGACAGTGCACTAGAAATTCAGCAATGTATTAAAAATTGAAGAGATTCAATTTTCAGTGTAGAACTCCTGGCTTCTTGCCCAAAATATTTAGATTTTTGAAATGCTATCCTTAGATAATTTGGAAATATTTTTGTTTGTACATCAGTATGATAATCTTTTCCTGTCTGCAGTCCAAATTACAGGACCATTAGGATCAGTGTCCCTAAAACCATAATCAAACAGCCTTCCATGGCACTTCAGACAAACTGAAGTATTTGCTGTGGCATCTCCCAGGAGCCTGATTCACTCATCATTCTTCATCTGTAGCGTACACAGTAGGGTTGTGAGCTGGCAGCTTTGCACTGTGGAGAATTTGAATGATTTGTAGCTGTTCTGAACCAGGGTTAAGCTAGCTAGGGTGCTATCTGTCTATATAAGCACCCATCTCCAGTCAGCCATTGATTTTGCCTTTTGTAAATTCTCCCCAGAAGCTACAAAACCATTTAATTTTCCAAGCTTAGTTGGAATATTGCTGTTTTTTATAGATCCGCCAAAAGACAATGGAGGAGCAGCAATAAATACATATGTTGTGGAAATCTCTGAAGGCTTAAATGGTAAGTCTTAGGAGCATATGTTGGCATTTGTCTGTTTTCTTTTTTCTGCATATTTGTGCCAGTGGGAAGAATAAAATGTGTATTATGACAGGGAAAGTTATTGCAAGAAACTGCCATTAAAAAAATAGTGATGTATACAAGAGGACTTTTTTTTCCCTCTGGCTTAGAAAGAAAATGCCACAAAACTCTTCTGTCAAAAGAGATGCTCCATGTTTAATTTCTTAATTTGGTGTATTCTGTTTTGGAAATCACGGAATGTTTTAGGTGGGAAGGGACCTTTAGAGGTCATCTGGTCCAACCTCCCTACACAAGTAGGGACATCACTACCTAGGGCAAATATTTGCAAATGACACATTTCAGACATTTTAGGGCAAGAAGACGTGGCCATGTATTTTGCTGGATGTGTGAAAGGTGAAAGAAAAACTAGTGCTGCATTTATCACTACTAAATAGTGATGCACTTGGGATAACTGTTTCTGCTGTTTGCTTTTTTGTCCTTTCATCCAGAAAAGAAAATGGCAGTATTTCTAAACTGGACATAAAGCTATCCAGCTAAATAATTCAAAGATCTAGACCTCTTAAATTCAGAAACACAGTCACACTGAGAATGAAAGTTTGTAGTTCTCCAGGGCTGTGTCCCATTAAGCCAGTGCATCGTCCCCAAATTGTAATGGCAGCTCTGTCAGGGGTCTGAGTTGTAGTTCTTGAGATACTTAGTCTATCTCTTTCCTTCCTCCATCACATGTCTATATTAAGTTATTTCTGGAATGATTTACCTGAGCTTTTCTTAGAAGATCCAGTGAGCTGTGCACTACCTTTCATTCCCAGGCCTCTAAATTCTGTGATGTATTGAGTTTTGGAGAGTTTTACTTACAGGTCCCCAGATTCCATGCTTAATCTTTTTAAAAGAGAGAGAGGATGCTAAAGAGTTTCTAATTTAAGAATCTGTCTGAATAGCAAAGAATAAAATGAGCATTTCAGATGGTGCTGGGCTGTTCAGGAATACAGGAGCAAGGTTTATCAATCGTAAACTGTACTTACAGTCTGCAAAATGAATGTTGTAATTTTAAGTTTCTTTTCCATGGAAAATTTGGCTTTTCTATCTTTCCTATTTATTTGGTTATGATGGTTGAATGTGCTTCCTGGCTCCGTAATAATTACTTCATTAAAATTAAATTCTCTCCCTAGTTAATGTGAATACCAAATAAGGAAGATGTTTCATTTCAGCAGATCTACCACAAATTTCCCTAGAAAACTGCCTTTAAGAAATGATTTGGATCCTTTTCCAGGAAACTGAAAGCAAAAGTGGGGTTCCTTTTATAAACATTAGGCACACCCTTCTTTAGGGAAGCTAGGATACCTGCTGTGGCAAAAGAAGCTGAGATACTGAAGCGTAGCAAATGACACATTGGGTTTTTGCACACTTACTCTTAACCTTTCAGGAAATAAATGGGACACAATATACAGTGGAGCTGCTAGGGAACATGTGTGTGACCGACTAAATCCTGGCTGTTCCTATCGCGTACGTGTATATTGCGTGGGGGAAGGAGGACAAAGCACGGTAAGATGAGCTGATTTTTTTTTTATTAAATAAAATTTCTCTTTAAGAAAATCTGTTCCAGTAGTTAAAAAGCAAATGCTGTATAGAAGTGCCTAACAAAATAGGTTGAATTAGTACCTCAAAAAAGTTCCAGTGGTGATGCACAGTGGTTTAAGTTTCTGCAAATTTCTGAAAGAAAGAAGCATAAATATTCTTTTCTGGTATTATATTTTGTTTAAAGTGGTTTTTCTTATTTCCAGATGTCTTTTCCTGTGTGATAACATTGATAGATTGTCATTTTTTAAGGCCCAGCCCAAGACAGCAGTGTAAATGTAATGTTTTCCAAGTACCCTGTCGGAGCAGCCAAGTCAGCTCGTCAGGCAGGGGAGGACAGTGTTTCCTCAGGCTTTCCAGGGTAGTGCTCCGTGGTCTCTTCCCATGCTGTCTTGGTTTACACTGTCCTGCTTTTCAGTATTGCCAAACAATTCGGTGTGCCCTGTTACGCTCCCTCGTGTATACCCATTACCTACACACACACTTGCACTGTCACTTCTGTGGTGGAGTTCAGCCTCCAGTGCCACAATGTCATGCTGTATTCTTCTCCCTTCTGCCCAGCAGCAAGTGGAGCAAAGTCAGCCCTGGCTCTCTAGATAATTCCAGCAGGTCTTCACTGGCAGACTGATCTGAAAATATTAACACATTGCTGCTGTTTGCCATTTCTTCCCTTTTGTTATATGAAATTCCTGCAGTCTTCCTCCACATATTAGTCTCCTGCAAAGGTTGCCTTGCCCACTGCCACGTTGTCTTAAGAATAAATCTGAACTCCTTCAGCTGCAGCGCTTTTTCCTCTCGCCATAGCCCAGCTTGCTGTTTCACAAGGGAAGGCAGTATACTTCCCAGTCACCTAACCACAAGTCCATGTGTGTCTTCAGAGACTTTTACCCTGCCAACCTCCTTCCCCACAGCCCAACCCCATTAGTTTAGAATAAATATTATCTGAGCATCAAAGAGAAAATAACTTGCAGAAAGTTGTGATACTTTTCTGAGGGTGTCAGAAATCAACAGAAGAAGTAACAAAAGATGTAATTAAACTTTTCTGTAGCTTGTCATGGACACAGGCCTCCAGCTTTTTAAGTAACATCAGTTGTTGAGTGCAACAGTACACTTCAAAGGAACTGAAAAGCAGCAGAGCTTCCAATCCACTCTTTCTGGAACATATGTAGCAAGCAGTTGTGAAATGGGACTCTTAAGGTGCATCTCTTTTGTAAAGTAGAAGGCTTTGTATTCATTCTGTATCCCACTGAAGCTAATAACCCCACATTGACTCATTTCTGTCTGTGTCCAGAATAGTCAGTGCCATCTGCTGTGTGTTGTTATGCTGGGGTTTTTTTGCACTCATTTCAAATCCGAGGTGGATATTTGTTGCACATGAAGTATTACTAAGCAGTGTCAAAGTTGAAATCTCGGGGTTTTTTTAATCTCTTTTGATTGACATTTCTGCCCACTTTTGCTTTCTGAGAAGTTCTTGCGCAAAAAGGATACAACTGGTAAGGTTTTAGAAATAATTAAACTGCAGTTTGATGGAAAAGAGAAGGTGTTTACATTGAACAAGTCACATTTCAAGCATCTCTATTAAGTTTGTACTGATAATTAACCGCTGGTTTTAATTCTACCCTTTGCATGTGGATCAAACGATTACTGTAGCATATACCAGACCAACTTAAGCATCTTCATACATTTGAAGATGTAGTTCAAAAAATAGAAGATCCCGGATTTCCCTTGTGGCATAAATGATAGTGCTTGTTTTAGCCTAGCTGACTTCATCTATCTACCTTTCCTTTGTAGGCATCTCATTCTTTACTGGTGCAGACACCAGCAGTGGTTCCTGGTCCGTGCCAGCCTCCAAGGCTACAGGGTAGACCAAGAGCAAGAGAAATTCAGCTGCGCTGGGGTAATTCTGTTACAACTATTAGTGAGTATAAGGGATCCAAATGTGTTAGGTGTTAAAAGCTTTTCTTTCTTTGTTTCTTATTTTTAGGACCGCCTCAAGTAGACGGTGGTTCACCCATTACCTGTTACGGTCTGGAAATGTTTCAGGCAGAAACTGATGAACACAGAGAGGTTTACCAAGGCTCTGACGTTGAATGCACAGTGGGCAGCCTTCTTCCAGGGAGGATGTACAACTTCAGGCTGCGAGCAGCTAACAAGGCTGGGGTAAGGAGGGAGGCTGAAATTAAATCAGTTTCAGTGATTGCAATCACTACTAAGGATCGTCTCTTTTAAAAGAAGCATTTAACAGTAATTTTAAATTTAGGATTTCCTAATGTAATTTGATTCACATAGCTTACTGTTGGGTGGGAACAGACAGTTAAACATCTGTTTATTATAAAGGGGACTTCAGATGAAAGGAAGAGAAAATAGCTGATTATATCTCACACCCGAATAATAGCATTGGGAAATGGTTAGGAAATGCTAAATACTTTTTCACAGCGTTGTTGCAATTTTAATATCTCATCTGAAGTAAGGTAGTAAATTATTTTCTGTACAAAACTTTGTAGATAGGTTTACCTTTATTTTTACAGCTGTTGGTGGTTTAGAGCTTGATAATTAGAATTTTCTGACTTTTTTTTATATTAAGTTTAACTTTTGAGTACCTGTTCTATCAGACAGAAGAATATTTCCTCTGTTGGGAGTATTAAATACCTTTAAATCCATTGTTGCTACAGAACAGGCTCGGTTTAATCATGTATCCAAAGTCCTGATTTAAAGACAGAAAGTCAGGGCTGCTTACATTTCTTCAATAACATTCTCTTCACAAAAATGATCAGGACCAGTTTACACTGTTTGTGCAGAGGTCTGCAATTTAAGGCTTTAAAGCACTGACCTAACTTTTTTCTGTGCCCCCCACAAAGAGTGGCTTATAGCTCAAGTATTTTTGAATCCTTTATTTCTTTTACATAGATATAAATAGGCAGTTACAAAATGTGTGATGCTACAGTGCAGCCATCATTTAACTTCAAAATACAGATTTAGATAGCACTTTCCTGTTTTGCCTCTGAGTTTGAAGTGTAAATTTATTCTGACTGGATTTACTGTAGAGAAGAGTCTTACAGCTACTCTGGAGAATAGTCAGATCCTGAAATAAATCCTGAATCCACAAGCCACAAAGATCTATTTTATAAGCAAGCATTACAAAGTTTCAGGCTATTATTGTATGTCCCTACTAAGGTAAACTGTTATTTAAGAAGTAGCAGTTTTATTTTTACCATTAAGTTGTATTAACTCATTTTTTTAATAGTTTGGACCTTACTCAGAAAAATGTGAAGTAACTACAGCACCTGGACCACCAGATCAGTGCAAGCCCCCTCAAGTGACATGCAGGTCTGCTGCGTGTGCTCAGGTGTCGTGGGAGGTAAGAATGCCATGTTACACTGTCTTAACATGAGACTCTTTTACATTTTGAAGTCCAAAATTAAAAGCTGAAGACTTATTTAAATCACATTTTTTAAACATGCTTACCTGACTGTCCAATAGTTGGTAGGTAAAACCTTCAAGTCATTCATAATATGACAGACGTAAGTTGGCAGTCTGCAGGTGCTTGAGATCTTTGGTCTTTAAGAGTTTTGCCACAACTCCTGCACTGCCTTTCTGAGTGATATAGGCTCATCTTCAATTTTTTCTTTCATGTGTTGATCTTTCCTCAGAGTGACTATATCCACGTAATGCAATAGGTTCTTGTGCATTTGATGATTTAATTTTATTTAATTACATAAGTAATAAGCCTCCCAGACTTCCTATAAACCCAATGTATTTAAAGATACGATTTTAAACATGGAATGGATAAAATTTAAGCTTGTAAAAATATTCTATCTGGGAACACTTTTTAAACACAGTTTTTCAGTGGCTTGAGAGAGAATGAAGTGTCTGAGTTAAAGAACTGAACAGAAGAAAAATTCAATTATTACCTGAAAGTAGAGTTCATGCTTTCTACTGGGTATGTCAGTGGACCTCTCCTTAGATGTCTACAAGGCAAAGCCTTTTGAAGAAATCTCTTGCAAGGGTTAATTTGACCAATGTTAGATGTCTGCTGTATAGAATCAGAGTAATTAAGATACAATTGGACCTCTCCATGTCAATTAGTTCAACCTTCTTTTCAAAGCAACACCAGCTTCAAATTCAGATCAGGTTTCTCAGGGCCTTGTCTAGTCAAGTTTTACTTCTCTCCAAGGATGAAGATTCTGCAGCCTGGTAAAGCTATCTCAGGGCAAACTCTCATGCTGTAGATGTTTGTTGCCTTTATGTCTAGTCAAAATATCCTTTAGTGCAAATCATAACTCTTGCCTCTTCTCTTGCCACTGTGCCACCCCCAAGAAGAATTTGACATCATCTCCTTTGTACCCTCCCAGTAAGTCATTTAAGGCAGCAGTAAGATCTCTCCTTAACCTTACCATCTTAATATCAAATATCATCTAAATATCAAATAACTCTTCTTGGTTTGTGTGGCACTTCCCCTTTGTGGCCCTTCACTGGAGTTACTCCATTATGTCAATGTCTGTCTTGTATTGGGAAGCCCCAGCCAGGACTGGGGATGTAGCCTCACAACCACTGAGTAGAGGGGAACCGTTACTCCTTTTAGCCTCCTTGCTGCTCTTTGCTAATACCACCAGTATGTAGTTCACCTTTATCAGGCACATGTTGCTGACTTACATCCATTTTTCTCACCAGGACACACAGATTCTTCTTTGGTAAAGTTACTCCTCAGCCTGTACTGTTCTATCCCAGGTCCAGGACTTTGCCTTTGTTTTAGTTGAACTTCCTGAAGTTTATATCAGATGCTGCTTGTTGAAATTCCTCTGGTAGCCATAAATGCTATCCCCCAATTTGTTGTGATTCCTACACTTGTTGTCTTGGATTCCCCTACTTCTGTTGAGGTGAATTCCATTAGATCTGTGGCAGCAACAGTGGTAACACCGAGAGATTACTCCACCTTCACTAGCAGTTGTACAGCCATCCGCGGATGCATTAGTTCTTTCACCAAACACATCTCATTGTAAATGAGAGAAGGGAAAGGGGAGTCCCTATCAGTCACAGCTGAGGAGCATCAAATGCTACCCTTGAAATGCTCTCTGTACTCGGTCACTTATCTTAATAATATTAAGCTAATATTCCCTGAAATGAAGGGGGAATTCAAGGAGCGGGCTCTGTCAGAGGCAGAGACAAAATCTCAAACTATAGGCAGG
>JANIJG010025994.1:0-16319 GCA_024611175.1 Megaceryle torquata
GTAATAGACACCCACCACAGCATCACCCATGCTTGCCTGCCCCTTCATTCTTACCCACAAACTCTCAACTTGTTCCTTATCTGTCCCTGGACAAAACTCAATACACTCCAGTTGCTCTCTCATGTAAGGAGAAACTCCACCACCCTGCCTTTTTGGCCTGTCTTTCCCAAAAAGGACATAGCGATCCATGACCAGATTCCAGTCATGTGAGCTGTCCCACCATGTCTCTGTTATCACTACCACATCATAACCCCTTGACCACATGCAGGTTTCTAACTCCTCCTGTTTGTTGCCCATGCTGCGTGCGTTTGTGTAGAGACACTTCAGCTGGGTTGTCAGCTGCATCACCTTCTTTGTGGAAGACCCCTTAAATCTCTTGAGGTGTTCTATGGATGTTTCCCTGTAGTCTCCTGCTACCTCAGGGGCCCCAGGTTCATCTTTGTAAGAATTTAGGAGTGCTGCTGCACCCCCAGTTCAACACAGAGTAACCACTTGAAGGCCTTTGGTAGCACCCAGACCCACTAACCCTGGTGTGTCATCACACAGCTTGTCACGGACAAGCCTGTTATCCCCCTCCCCCTTTGCAACTAGTTTAAAGGCCTATCAATCAGCCCCAAAATCTCTTGGGCAAAGACCCTCTTCCCTCTTTGGGAAAGATGATTGTGGTGCTGTGTAAACCATCCCATTATCGAAGAACCCAAAGTTTTGTTGGTGACACCAGCCATGGAGCCACATATTAATATACTGGATTTTTCTGAATCTCCCCATATCACTATCCACAACTGTAAGAAGGGATGAAAATATTACCTGAACCCCAGATTGCCTCACCATCCTTCCCAGGGCCCTGGAGTCCCTTTTAATAGCTCTTAGATTGCACTTTGCAATTTCATCACCACCTTCATGGAAGACCACTAATGAATGGGTAGTAGTCTGATGACCTTACCAAACTAGGAAGTTCCCTAGTAATATCCCTAACTCGCGCTCCAGGGAGGCAGCATACCTCCCTATGCTGAGGGTCTGCCTGGCATATTGGACCCTCAGTTCCTCTCAGAATGGAGTCACCCGCTACTATAGCCCTTCTTTTTTTCCTTATGGATGTGGTTGTCATTCAAGTGGTGGGCTTAACTGACCAGTGAGACACCTCTGGCACAGAATGCCCATCATCCACATCCACATCCTTGTTTGGCTGGTCTCCCTCAGCCAGAGCCAGGACGTCGCACCTATTGTACAGAGGCACCTGGGGGGGCAAAGTAGGCAAGGAGGGAATTTGCCTGCTGCCCCGAGCATGGACTTGCTTCCATTCATTGTTTTCATTTTGATATTTTACAGATAGGCCTTCAGCCTGACAGGGGAAGGCTATAGGGGTCCCCTGACCTTGGGCTTTTTCCAGTGGGTGCACTCTTCCCTGTTTCAAAGGCAGCATAGCCTGGCTCCACCAGTCTGTTTCTCTCTCTGCATCTCTGATGCTCCTCAGCCATTCACCATCTTCTCTCAGCTGTGCCACCATGCTGAGCAGGTCTTCCACCTGTTCACACCGCACACAGCTGATCCCGCTATGCTCTGCCAGCCACAGGCCCTGGCACTCCCTGTGACCTGGACAGCTGCATGTTTCTGTGGGAGCTCTGTCTGGTTTCCCACATCCATTTTGATCAGTTCCTGTGTTTACTGATGCAGGCATTACAGGGAATTATTTCTGATTTCATTGTGACCATTGAGATCATTCTTGTTGAGAATACTGCACATAGTGAAATAGGATTTTGCTTCAGTTCTGGGGACAGGTCATGTATTTTTTCCCTCTCTCTTGGTCTTCTGTGATCCAAGGCAGATTCCATGGAAGGGCAGGAAAAATGAGACAAGACGCATAATTTACAATCTCTCACTAAAAAGATAAGGATTACAGGTAATCTAAGTGGTGAACTTCACAAAGATATGTTTCCTGTGTTGCTGGTTCTGCCTGTCTCAGTGTGCAACCTAGATGGGGACACAGGTGTTTAGAGAGTGCCAGTTGTGCTTTCAGCTCTCCCATGCTTCTTGTTCAGCAGCCTGTCAGAGTTTGCTTTGGTGTCTCCAGAAGACCCAGCACTACAGAACGGCCCATGCAAAACAAACTCAATTTGGCCCCTGAAATCCCCAAGATGGATACACTTTCATGTGCCTTTCCTGCATATTTCATTTTGGTGCTTGTCCATGTTGAACTCTGATAAATGTATTTACTTACTTTTTCTGGCAAGTGACCTGCAGCCATGAACACTATTAATGACACTCAGCTCTCTTTGGGAAGCCCATTACTGGAAAGCCAGCTGCTATTTCAGACACATTAGTTATACCCATTATCCACACACAAGCCACACAATTGATTGTCTCATGCATCCTTGCTAGCCCAGAAATAATGACTTGCCAGTACTGACCCAGTCATGAACTTAGAACAATTAGGGGTAACCAGCTCTACGGGACAACAGTTTCCACTGTAGGACGTAAGTGTCACACTCCTGGAGGCTTAGGGCAAGCTCATGAAATGTACCTGCCTCCTGGGATGGAAGATCTGGAGCCACTGCTTGTCACCTCAGGTGTCCATGCTGATATGATCCTACCCCTCCTGAATACACCTTACATCTGAAGAGCTAATCTGTGCAGGATCCAGCATCTCACAGAATTGTGGTATGAGCTCTTGGCAAGCATAAAGGGCAGCTGGAATGTACAGCATCGAGGTGGAGGGAAGGAAAACAACCAGTGTGCAGGCTCAGGAGTGCCTCAAGAAAGGCTAGAGTTGAGTTAAAGCCATTAACACTTTACAGGGACAGGAAAAATGGACTCAGTTTTACACAATCTAAAAAATATTTCCTAAAACGGATGCAACTTTTGAGACACTACCCATCCCAGCATCCCTAACACCAAATCTTTGTAAGTGTAGCATGAGGAAGGAATAGCCCTCAAAAGGTATGAGCAGGCTTTGCACTAGTGGTGGGAAAGGCTTGATGTTGTGCCAGCAGAAGCAGGTGAGTTGGAACATGAAAGCACACAGCAATGTACCTGTGGTCCAAGTGCCTTTTGAGAATAGGTTCTCTGCTGCCTAGGTGCATTTACAATTTTCAAGTTTTACCCCAGATCTTAAAGAAAAAGTTTTTATTTTCTACCTACTTTAATAAACAGCCATAAAGCTGATGCTCAGCTGGGGTGCCTATTAGAAAAATGTTGGTCACAAGTTTTCGTTTTTTGAAATGGAGATCAAATTTAGTCTTTTAAGGGAATTGAGTATCATTAATGCAAATTTATGTGAATTTTACTATTATCTGCATCTCCTACAATATACACAACATCAACCTGATCAGACAGAGGCTTTTTCTTATGATATTTGAGATAATGTAATGATTTTACAGAATGTGTTTGTAATCCTTGCACCAGACAAAGAAGAAAACCTGCAATTATACTTTACAGCAGCAACTGCTACATAAATTATTTAAAACATTCAAAGAACATTAAGATTGGAGATGTATAATAAGTATTTTATCCTGAGCTTTCTACAAAGAAGACATACTATTTAGTATTAATTACTACTATTATCCAATGCTAACAGCCCTGATCCAGAAAGGATATACAACAAACTGTAACTTTAATGATATGGTTTGTTCCACCAACAGAGCGAAAAGATCTCTCCTAGATCAGACAAGCCATCAGGTTCTGTGTAAAGCAATGTTCACTGTGACATTTAGAGATTCATACTTCCACTTTAAAACAAAAAGGGGAAGCTGTGGTATCGAACAAACTGATATGAAATATCCATATCTGTGTCTACTATGTACATTTCTCCTTTGGACCATGGTAAGGTGTAGTTTCTTGATAATAAGCACAATCCATTCATAAATCTTTTTGTTCTCAAACTAGACACCAGTAGGTATCTTGCCTTAACCATCCTGTACAAAGCAGTACCAGAGCTAAAACTAGCAGCATATTTCAACTTTGTTGTAAAGTCTCAATACTATTAGGAAATACTGCTAGGGTTTTTTTTCAGACTTAGAAAGTGCAAAAAAAAGGTAACAAAAATACTGATTTCCTTTAGAACATTAATTGCACCATTTTATATGTTTACATTTCCTGTACCCATATAAATATATGCAAGTTGAATAAAGATTTATGAGAAACAGTTGGCAATAAGAATTTGAGTAGAGGAGTTTATTTTCTAATAATGGCCATGAAGATCCCGTGTCTTGTTTGTATATGCAAAAGACTTGCATGCACTATTTTCCTTAAATTTGGTTGGCTGTAATTTACTTGCTGATCAGATGATTGGGCCACTCCAGAAAGGAACGTTGACTTTCTACAGCAGAATTTAGTCTCTTAATTGTTTGACCAAAGTAAGTAATCAACTGATTGCACTTGGGAAATACCTGGTTTTGAATGCACTGCATTTTACTTCCATGGCTCTTCAAATGCAGTGGTAATAATAACAGTAAGTAACAATTAATTGCAGTTAATTCATTAAGGGTTATATTTAAGGATCTTAAATGTCCTTTCTTTTAGCCCTGGCTTGGACAGTAAAGTGTTCAACCATTAATATCACAAAGTGACAGAGTTAACTGGACAGAAAAAATTGAATCATTGACTTCCTGTTACCCATGTATGATATGATTATTTGTAGCTTACTTCTTAATTTTTAAATATGTACTGGGAATGGTAATTTTGCTGCTTCCCCTCTCATTGTCTCCCTGCTACAACACGTGTTGTACTTACGGTACATTTGGTTTTGTCTTGAATGTTTAGATGCTTCTTTATAATTGATATGAACAATTGTTATCATAAACATTTTTTTTCAGCAATCAGTATAGTAATTTACATTTGCATAGGATCTCTGAAGCAGTTCACAAACTACTAGTGAAACTGTTTATAAGCTCTAAGAGTTAAAAATAATGAATTTTATATTTAAAGGGAAAAAACTGAACCTGTCATTTTTTTTTTTTTTAAATGAATGATGGGAAAACAAATTTAGAACTAAAATTAGCTGTTACCATGACACAGTCTAAATGTTTAGGGGAAAAAATATCACCAACATTAAACCTGCAGTGTGTTTTGAGAAACTCAAACTGCTGGGGAACTTCTTGATTGTATCTCAACAGAGATAGAGTCCTGGAAGGAGCCAGGTGGTCTCAGTTCCCTTAGAGAAAGAGCAGGAGGAGGCTACTGAGCCTGCTGCTGAACAGAGCCTTTAGTGTTGGAAACGTTATTAAAGGTTGGTCTAGCAAATGAAGAAATGCAGAATAATGATTAATGAGCAATATAGGCCTGTCAAAGAAAATGGCATCTCTATAGTAGCCAATGAAAACATGTCACTTTGAACCTTCTCTCATAAAATATAATAAGCAGACTGATATAAAATAAAATTTTAACAAAACTTCCTAGCTAGTAATTTTCACTGTGATACAACTTGAGGGTAGCATGATTATTATGCTGCCTGGAAAGAGCTTTTCATTTTCCATCCTATTCATTGCTTTCTCTTCTAAAAGGTGAGTGTACAAAAAATACCAGAAACTCTCTCAAAGCCTTTGTAACAATAAAGACTGACTAAAAAAAACCCCCAAAACCCAAATCCTTTGATGCCCATCTGTGACCCACGGAACACATTACAGACACCAAAACAGTGTGATGGCAATGTCTCAACAACAAGATAAAGTTGAAACTGCACAAACAAGGGGCTCTGCAGTTTTATAATGTCTCATCAAATAAAGTCTAATAGAACCAGATCAGAAATTGCAGCTATCCATTTGTGTAGATCAACAAAATAGCTATTAAAAACAATTCAAATGCAATGTTTCAATCTACTCCAGTGGCTTGTAATGGATATTTACATAGGGTGTTTTCTGGAGGAGAATACCCCAGTTCAGATTTACCAAAACAAGAGCCTCTGAGGCCTCTGAAAGAAACCCAGTGTAACTCTTCTCCATTCAAAGCTTCTGAGGGAGGGAATCATCTAGGCAAGTATTTCTGCCAGCACTTCACCCACATCTGACTTCCTTCTTACCCTCTGTCCAAAGAGCTATGCCTCAAGCAGGCAGGTCCCAGCAGGCAGGGGTCCAGGCTGGGGCATGGTACTGCCACTCCTGACCCATCTTCTGGGTCTGCCACAGCCTATAGCTGATAGGGTCATTGCTTTCACACTCAACTCTTAGTTAAAACTGACCTGACAAGGTCTGTAACTAATCTTCCAAGACACCTTCTAACACACATGGATAGTGCATGTGGTTTACATGCATGACAATCTTTTAACTCAAATTATGTTGATCAGTATTGCAGATAATACAATCAGGGTGCTTGCTATGGCACAAATACAGGTAACTCAGACCTGTGCTTGTGCTCATGTAAGCACTCATGTAAGCCATGGCACTGCCACGCTCTTAGCCTCAAAAAAGGAAATTCATGGGCACTGTGAGAAGCAGCCACCAAGCAGAGGATCCTGGTCTGCATACATGTCACCTTCTTGTTCCTCCCAGACCAGCAAGACTCTTGAGAGGTTTCTTCAGGGTCTGAAATGAAAAGTTCTAAAGCTCCCTCACACACCTGAGAGAAAAGAAGGGGGAATCAGTGGAAGTTATTGTTAACAGAATGAGATAATAGTAATGCTGCTATGGTAGGAGGTAAGCACTTCCCCGTAATGACTGGCTGTGTCTAGTCCCCACCGAACTGGGCAAGTAGCGAGGTTACCAAATGCAGCCCAGGTCTGCAAGGGAAGCAACTGCCTCTTGCAGTAGCAGCTAGCATAAGGACAATATGACAGTGATTTGTATCATAGATTTGTTTCACACAGGATCAAAACCTACAGAAAAGCATGCACTGCACATAAGGGAATTACTGTTTTCACTGCCTCTCCCCAGCAGATCTCTGCCAATGATATTTGGACATCAATTTTCAAATACGAGCATCTCAGTTCAACTCCTGCATACCAGCTACTGTACCTTGACATTTATGGAGCATTTGTGGTCAGTGAGTAAATAATCACTGTCTGCACTTAAATATAGAAGGTTTCCAAAGGGTATTGCTGCCCATGTTTAAAAGAAGAGCACACAAGCAGACTATAAATTTTCTGAGGCTTTGCCAAGCTGAAGTTCTTGGATTTGCTTTACCCTGACTGAAACAATGAATCTGTAAGGTGCTGCTGTAAAAGGCCCAGCTGCAATTGCTGCAACAGAGGAAAGGAAAAAAGTAAACAGTCTACTGTGATAAAGCAAGTTCAGTATAGTAAGCGTTCAGGGTACATCTTACTCTGTCTTTTTCTTTGCTACCTGCGTTGTATTTTCTTTGTGGTAGTTTACACTGGTTGCAAATTCTGGTTTTGAATAAAAGGCAACAGGTGAAAAGTAATTGCCCCTTTAGTATATATGCAGTTCTGATTGCTCTGAAGCCATGAAAATACTACTAGACTTATTTCAAGATGTGATGGATGGTACTTGTTTTACTTTGCTCACAGCACGGCATCTCCTTTTAGCATGGTGCAGTTGGGTTGCTAGGAAAGCTTCTCCTCACCATATCCTGCCAGCAGTGCCCTGGTTTCAGTGTGTGCTGCTCCCTTTGCAGAGAAATGAGTTTCCCCTCTTCTGAAGGCAAAGAAGTACTTAAAGGAGGGGAGGCTTCAAGGTGCATGGGAATGGAGGACACTGGGGAGCAGCAAGGACTGAGCTTGCAGTTCCACCAAAACTCTGTGGGCTCAGGAAGCAAATTCCTGGGGGATCCATGCCTTAGAGTTTTCTAAAGAAAAGACTTCTAGGGTCCAGAGGAGGTTTTATGGCATTTCTTACAGCCCAGAAGGTCTCTGCTGGACTGAGAGCAGGCCTGAAGGAAAAATCTCACAGTGCAAAAATGCACTTGGCAGGCAAAACAGGGAAACTGTTTACAAACCCCTGCACCAACATTTTGTCTTAGTTGACAGATTGCTATTTCAAAAGAAGTTTACAGCTGCAGTTTCTGTTCAAACAAAATGCTACACTTAAAAGCTGAAAGTTATTTTGGCACATTTGGATGGTCTCCTTCAGGAGGAGATGAAGACAGATTCACCTTGGACTGCTGGCCACTTTGGAGTCCTATTATAAATAGCAATGGAAAAACAGATGCCCAGAAATTCTGTAGAAATTGGTCTAACTATTGAAATACATAACAAAATAAAATAAATTAAAATATAAAAGCTATATGTAAAACATCTTGAAAGACTATTGTTGCTGGAATTTTAGTTCTGGAAGTTTGATTTCCATACTGTGGTACCGTTACTTTCAGGCTATTTCATTCCTATTTACCAAACTTGCTAATCTTGTCTGGTCTCTCAGAAAGAAAACCAAGAAGATTGTATTAAATTTCTAATGAATGATGAATTATAAGCCCAAAGTGGTTACAATTTGTTTGTGGATAGGTATATAATGTCATTGAACAGCTGGAAGCCAAGAAGAATGATAATTTTCCTAAGTCAGTGCATGAATATACAGTATGTTTCTCCACAGACTGCCGAAATACCAGGAGTACATAATCACATTGGGGAAGATAAATCTTGCTCGCATGCTCTACATAAACTGTTGACTTGCTTTTCTCCATGCCAGCAAATTTAAGGAAAACAGAGCAATAAAGAACATTCACCAGGAAATTATTTTGTATTTTGCAAAATGGCAATAAATGTGTTTCTCTTGCATTGCTTGAACAACAGGAAGCATCCACTAGAAAAATCTTGAAAATGAATATTGACTGCATTTCACCTATTTTAAAACAAGCACTTTCTCCATATTAGGCCTATTTATTCTACAAATAGAATTTAAATATATGAAAGATACTTAAATGAATGCATCCCCCACAGCTGTATGCACACGTGAATTTTCTGTGTTCTTTAAAATATATTGAGCTTTTCCTTAATGAACAATAGGCTGCATGTCAGGAATGCAGAGTTTAGATGTTTCAGAGCCACCTATATTCATGTGTGAGCTTGTCCTGCAATACTTGAATATATAAAGTACTTTTATACAGAAAACTGTGTTAATTCCACATGCAAAACTAATTTAATGTCTTTTACTGGGAAAGACAAACGCACATGTTTGAGTAAGAATCAGCTCTCAATAATTATGGAAAATAACTTTGAAAAGTAAGTGAAAAGGGGCTATTTTCAAGTGCTGAAGAGTTAAAGAGTATTCAGGAGTATAATGTTTTAATTCTGCTCTACCCCTTCTCCTCTTCCTCCCTTCTTACATCCTTCCTTCCAAGGATGCATTTCCCCACTCCTGTCCACCTCTGTCCCCTTCCTTCAGCCTCGCCTGCCCCAGGGACCAGTGTCCTTCTTGTTGCTAACATCCCTCAGCTGTCGGGGTGCTGGCAAAAGGCACCTCTTGAGATAAGGAGGGAGGAAGAAGAGGCAGACAAAGCTGGGGGATGCTACTGTAATCTTCACAGTCTAATTACACAAAACCCTCCCTTCTCCATATGACTGGCTCTGATCCTAAGACCAGTGCTGGTAGACTTGGAGGCACTGGCATTAGGTGCCCACATAATGCAGTATTTGGTGAAGGTTTTATTCAACATGACTGGGTGAAGCAGGCAGCAAGGGCACAGGCGTTCACCATGTCCAGGAGGTGGTTTTTGCTTTCTGTGTCATCCACCAGAAGAAAATGAAGGCCCCCAAAATCTTCCCTTTAAACCCTCTGTGGCTGTAGTACATGAGCAACTTGATCTATCCTAAATTCCTGTACATCAAAGCAATATTAGCACTGGGGATCTGCATATTTTTTCCTTTGGAAAGAATTTCACTAGGCTCAGTATGGCCTGGATTTGTTAAAGCACAACCTCTGTTCCTTGTTCTTGTGCAGGTGTACACATGGATGTAAATTAAACACAAGGTAAATGAAATACAGTGTTTCTGAATTAAAGTTTGCAGGTCAGGAATTATGCAATAGAGAGTAAAATGAAAAATTAGTTTGTAAAGAAAAAAAGTGTGTGGAATCTTTTTAAGTTAAGTGCTGTTTAATCATTCTTAAAACACATGTTGTTCTATGACAGGTTCACTTCCAGACAGCTTGACTGACAGTTCTTTACTTACCCATACTGAGACTATGGGAATGATTTTGGATTAATTTTCCATCAAGGCATCTGACTACTGTCTTCATTTTAGTACTCAGAACAGCTGAAAATATGGGTGAAAATGTTTCAAATATGACAAAGAGCTCTTAATAAACACCTCCTAAAATTTTTACATTAATAAGCATATCGTAGAATGTTTTGAAAATAGAACCAGGCTTGTTTTACTGTTGCTTATGGTTTATTTTTGTTTCCCAGTTTAAATTTACAATGCCAGATACAATTTTGTAAGTAAGGCAAGCCCTTAATTCACATACAGCATCAGTGGACAGTTCTCTGAATAGCAAAGTATGAATTTGCCTCTGAGGTTGCTTCTTTCAGAAGCTGTATCACATCTGATACAGGCAACATGATTTGCCACTCCTAAGGCGGAAAATGAATGCTCAGAATATATGGATGTCTCTTGGCTAAGAGCCACACTTTCAATTTGTCAGGCATCCTTTTCACTAATGGGTTAACCCTTATAGACAGTTATTGTTCACTCTGCTTCTGCTGGAATACATTTAAGATAAAATATTTATACCAATCCATTGGAATGAGTATTAAAAAGGCAAGATTGTTCAAAATAATGGTCTAAAAGAGGAGTGAAAATGAGAACCCAAAATAGGCTAATAAAATCCCTCTCAAAAATGCAGATATCCAAGGGGAAAAAAAAAAAAGAAAGAAAGAAAGAAAGAAAGAAAGAAAGAGGGGTTTTTTTATATCTGACACTGATATGGAGTAAGATTTAGCATCACTGGTCAACAACAAGCTAGAATGTGTTGACAAGTACTAAGTGACTCATGAGAGTCTACATGGATTTAAAAGGGTAGAACATGGTTAGCAAAATGGATTTCCTAAGAAGGAGACAAAGAAGAAATTAATGACTGAATGCAGACAGTTTGGCTCTCGTTGTCTTCCTCCCGATCTCATATATATATATGTATACAGTTTAAAAGATGAAGTGACTTTTAGCCTGAGTAATATTGCTGGAAAAGGTATTTAGAAGAACACTTGACATTTTTCCACGTAACCACTGAGAGGAACAGGACAGACTCTCAGAATATGGGGCTGCAATCTCCAGCAAAATAGAAACGCTCAATGGTGAGTGATATAAAAGTCTGAAGAGAGATCCCAAATAGTCAGAATGGCCACCTTGCCATGATTACCCACCTGTAAAAGACAATCAGATCTAACTGCCTGGATGGTCTCCATTACCTACCCAGGGATTGCACACATGACCAGAGCCGTTTCTTCAATTAACTTTGAGTAAGAACAGGAGTTTCTCTTGTAATGTAAAACTGGCAAAAGTATTCAGCTGGAGTTTCTAGCACTTCCGAATTCTGCTATGAATTTACAAACATGCATATGAAATTAGAGGAAATAAAGTAGGGTTTTTTTTCGGCAGGTAATATCAGTGTAAAATTTAGGGCTGTGCTGCTGCAAAAATCATAGAATCACAGAATGGTTTGGTTCGGAAGAGACCTTCAAAGACCATCTAGTCTATCCCCTCTTCCATGAGCAGAGACATCTTCAACTAGACTAGGTTCCTCAAATCCTTGTCCAACTTGGTCTTGAACACTTCCAGGGAAGGAGCATCCACAATTTCTCTGGGCAACCTGTTCCAGTGTCTCACTGCCACAAAACAGGGTTTCAACATATTTAGGCTTAAGTGCTTCGCACTGTTAATGGTTTCCAACGTACTGTGTGTCACCAAAACGAGAAAGCTGTTCTGACCTTTTTTCCCTTGAGTTTTTGTTAGTTGAGAATGGAGAAGCCAGAAAAAAACCTCCCAAAGACAAAACAAGGGCTACATAGCAGATGGACAGGCAGACAGAAGAGATAGATTAATACCTGCATGTGGCTTAGGAAAGGTCTGCTCTTTCCAAACTCTTAGTGCCTTCCACAAAACACATGTATCAATCTTCTAACTGAATAGGTGCAATAATGTGACTACTATAAAATCTGGACTGTTATTTACAAATAAACCTACATAATAGCCAGGGCAGTAGCTGCACTAAGTGGAAACACTGAAAAAAAAAATCTTCTAAGCCACTTCAGTAATATTACCAAAACAAAAGCATTAACCTCAACAGTAGCCGTATGTTAACCAACACTCCTCTGTCTCCTTCAAAAAAACAAAAACCTGAAAGAATAAGCAAAAGCGGGGGCTTCGTGGACTTCCTTTCAATTCTGGTTAGCTTTTGGACAATTTTATCATCTAACTGGAAAGATAACTGAGCAGTGGGAGAGAGAATAGTGGAAAAGTAGTAGTGTGTTTAATATAAAGCAAAAGAATTAAGTTGATAGCAGTTATCGTGTAAGCCTCAAGCTGTGATATAATCAGCTATACCAAGCAAAGCAGGATTGGACTTCATTGGTACTTAAGGGGGAAATCCCCTATGCTATTGGAAACACAGCTGATGATTCAATAGGTGTTAAGTGTCTCTTCTGATTCACTTCGGGGAACAGATCACAGCAAGGCTTCAGAAGAAACTTGTATACATTTGCTACCAGTTAGCATAATAGAGTCTTAATTTCATAAAGGGTATTTATGTGCTTCCTGTCTACTACACCACTGCAATTTCATTGGAATATAGTATGTTTTCAGACCTCATATTAAAGTTTCTATAGCATTTTTGAGATATTAAATAGCAGTCGTATTTTATGTTAGAAGTGGTTCTGACTTTAGGGTTGGGCAAAGTGATTGTCAGATAAATGCCATGAGTTTTACACACTTACCACACTTAAGTAGTACGATTTAAAATTGCTGAGCCTCCCGTGAGACAGCAGCAAGGTTTTACCCAGAGTTTATGCAATCGGGATGAAAATCTCCTACGCAGACATTGAACAGCTGGGCCATGCATCAATAATCACACGTAAAATCTGTATTCTTTTGGCTGGCAAATAAGCTGCATGGGAATGATTTTCACCCTCAGATTGTAATATCCTTCAGGAAGCAGTTCAATAAAGTCTTTATGTATATATGTAATTTTATTACTATTAGAACAATATGAATGACCAGTTAGTGAAGTAAGTATAATTAGAGACACCCAGACATCATGGAAGAACATTTTGTGGAAACACAGACTAAAAGTCTTGGCTCTTCTATAGAGCATAATGCATTGTTACAATGGAGAAGAGGTAATAATTCATTTTACATACTGGAGATAATGTGCTGGAGGGGGAATAAATGGACCACATCAGTTAAGTCTGCTACACAATATAAGGAATTTTAAAAGCCATATGTCTTTGCTGAGAGATAAAGCCCTCCTGGAAACAGCACTACATCAGTTAACAACAGAAGGAGAAATCTAGATGTAGCAAATAAAAAAAAATATTTAAAGCACTAATGAAATATATTGCATAGTTAAGAGTGAATGTGATTTCATCTGACTTTTGTGTATCCTGACATTAGAATGGAAGCAAACATCTGTATCTAAGTATTACTTAAACAACCAGAGAATATGTTAAAGTTTGTGTAGTTTGGCACCAGAGCAATGAATCCTGTCTTGAATATATGTATTATCAACTTGAGTCTGACCCAGATGAGCTGAAGAAAACAGGGATGGCTTGCATCTGAAATTCCTCTATCTGTTTTTGCTTAGACAAATTTCTGCCGTGCAAGGAAGCAAGTGAGTTACAGCCAACCTGAACCAGCAGGTCCCCACGCCTTAGCCTGGTACTCTGCAGGCAGCAACTTGAGTCTCAGGGCATTGCAGATGTGTTTGCAGAGCATATTAGCTCAGGGTAGTGCCATGCCAATGTAGCTACACATTTCCAGATCTGAATGACTTCTGTGTGTTTCCACACAATAGACTCTTTTACTTCCTCATCAGGTTAACTCCAGAGAGGCCAGTCTGGATGTCTATGAGTGATGGTGTCAATACGGCCAGAAATCTTATTCTTGGCACAAGATAAGCCTTGCTGCTATTTATTACCAGTTTCTCTGACAGTGAGTTGTGTGTGAGAAATGTAAATGTATTGTGAAACATTATTCAAGGTATTCAACATGTACTTTCCAATGTTTTTCAACTTAGAATACACTTAAATATATTGGGTGACAGAGATTTTCCCTTATATTTATGGTTTTCCTAACCATCAGACAAGTTAGGTAGTGTTGTTCCTGCCATACCTTTCACCAAAGAATGATGGTCCAATCTTTGGATCCTGCAATCTATATTTGGTGGAGGGTCTAAGGAGTGATATAAAAAAACCCAAACCATCAGTCAAAAGTGGCTAATCAGTCCCACTAAATATTTAGGACCAACTTGCCTTAGGGATAGCTCTAACTTGCAGCAGCCAGTGCCCTCTCTGTGTACATTTGCCCATGTCCTATATACTCAGCTGTCTTAAGGCGTGATATTATCCCAACACGTTTGCTCAGGGATGCTCTAAATCTGCATGTCTCATAACCAAACTCCTTGAGTATTTCTAGTCTTCCTGTTGAATCCAGTGTCTTAATATGGCACCTTACTCCAGGAGCTCTCCAGAGACTGATGATTCAATCCCAGTGTGCTATGAAGTGGTAGAAGTGGAGACCCTGTGATGAAATTCAGCTCCAGATAACAAAACCTAAAGGTAGATGCCTATCTATAAGTGTCCACAGGTGAGCTGTATGTCTAAGCTGACATGATAGTCAATGGAGTTAGAGATCTGTGAGAATGAAATTTAAATCCTTTAAGAGCCGAGGGCTGGGAAGCCACTACATACAAGTTGCTGATGCTAAAAGAGAGTAGTATATCCCTCCTGGGCTTCCAGTGATGCCCTGGGAGGACAGAGGTCTCCTGTAGATCCTGCCTCATATCCACCATCATGGCATGGATGCCTCAGTTATACCTCAGATAGCACTAGGTTACTTCAGTGTGGGCAACAAACTTCAGCTTCCTCGTGCAGGACAGCTGAAATGCTCACCAGGCTCCTGCACTGACTAGATATCCACTTGGACTTCAAATCCACATGTCAACATCCATGTGTAGACACACACACACATTTAGGTTTTTAATTCTGATGTGAATAATATCCTCAGTGGCTTCTGCACAAAAAAAAAAAATAAAATTCAGTGCCCTCAGTTTTTTACCTGAATCACTTATCTATGAAACATTTAAAGCCCCCAGTACAGGAAAAGTGCCTGGAGTTCCTGAACTAAACAAATGTGGCAAGTATTTCCCCAAAAGATAACTGCAGGGTTTAGCTGCTGAGTTGTTTTAAATCCAGAAGATATTGGTTAATAAACATTTTTTTTCTTCCTCTTCACCAAGAAGATGTGGTGCAAACCAGGACCTTAAAATAGAGTTGGAGCTAGAAAGGATTTGAGGCAGCTGGAGAAGCTATCGATGATGTGATGGCTGTATAAGAAAATGTCTCAGAGCTGAAATTCGTATGAGCTAAAGGCTACAATAAGTGAAAGAGATTCACAGAAAGTACAGACATTGTCAGCATGCTTTTTCCTCTTCCCCATCCTTTGAAGCCAGCCAATATTGTGGAAAGCAGCCAGAGCAGAAAAGGAAGCAGTCTGTATTTATGAGCCTAACAAGCAAGCCTAAGACTTTGGGATTAATTTATGAAAGCGATGGGAAAAAAATGTGCCAAACCCATCTCTCAACCACTTCACAGCATCATTTTTTTTTAGAACCTGGAAGGTTCATCTTTCTAGTTGGTGTGTAAATAAAGATATCAGCAAAACACAGAGCATTACAGGCATGTGGATATCATGGCCACTATCACCCATTTCTTATGCTACTGGAAAGCAGATAGTATATTCCCAGGCAATACTGCTTTTTCTCACATCAGTCTCTGAGCAGATAAGAGGATTCCTTTCCATTTGGTACAAAGAATTCCACAAAGGTCTAAAAATTATAACAGTGGATATTTTTTTCCCTTTCCAGCATTAAAGTTCATGATATAAACTACCAGCCTTGTGTAGATTTGGGTGAGGTTTTGCTGGAACACAATCACACCAGAAGGCTAGATGTAAGAAAGGGAATTTTTTGATTTGTCCTAAAGGCAGAATAACTTTTTCATTCAAGCAGTAGTACATCTCCTTAAACTAAATACTGCCATTTCATGGTTTCCTTTAAACTAATAGGAATTTCTTAGTAAAAATGCATATAAGAAAACTGGCCATCTAGGTAAACAAAACCAAATATGCATGACATTGGAAGGAGTATTATGTAGAGGACATATGGTGGCTTTTGAGGGATTGGACAACCCCATGCTAGGTCTGGCTAAGCCTCAGTCAGCATAAA
>JANIJG010025994.1:16419-41464 GCA_024611175.1 Megaceryle torquata
CCAATGAAAGTAGTTGATGTACATGTTATCAGATTGTAACCACTATATAAGTAAGTGACGCAGTTAGAATAAACGGACTGAATGTTCACCATATTGGTGTGAAAGTGTTCTTTCCCGTCTTGTCATGATTGCGGACCGCAGCAGTATTAATTTTGGTAACTTTGAGATGCAATGTGGAAAACCTACAGGCAACAAACAGTTCCATCTTTGATGGATTTAATAGAATGTAAGAGTCATCAGATTAGAAGTCACAGAGAACGGGGATTCAGTATCTACTAAGGAAGAAGCTCAGAGGTTCTTAAAGTGGTCAGTAGCTCAAGAACCTTTATTTATCCAGAAATTCAGCCTGTATAAACACATCTTTGATTTCCTGAAACTGATTCCTCTAGGAAAAGGCAAGCTGGTTTTGTATAATGCCACACTTTTAGAAGGCAGGAGAAGTGGAAATGACAAAAGTTGATTACATCTAACTGAACTTTATTAGGATGCACATAGCCAAGGGATTGAATGCTAATTTTTTTAGCTTCTTTCATATTCAGTGAAGGTATTTAATTATTATGTCTTTTACCAACAAAAAATCTCTTTGTCTTTGCAAAAACAAAAAAAACTCACTTATTTTTCAATTATTAAAATGAATTATAATGCTTCCAAAACTTGTGGTTTTTCTAATTTTTACTTTTATGTATTTTAAAAAGGACAATGTTTTTATTTTCAGAAGGGACGGGGATCCACAATGACCCATGGTATTTGTGACATTTTATAATAAAATGTGAAAAGTTAAGCAAAGGGTGGGTACTATCTGGACTTCTTGGTCATTTGCAAACTTTTTGAAGAAGGGAAAAAATAATGCAAAAACTAGGCATATGTGGTAGCATATATTCTCCAGAAGTCGTGTTGTGTATTATACACACATGCGCAGTTTCAACAGCATTTTCAGTAATTGATGGTAGGTTCTATATTAATGGAGAATAATGGTACGTTATGATGGAAGCCTTTTTTCATTTGATTACCATTCAGTTCTGATGAGATGAAGGAAACTTTGGAATTCTCTCATGTCCTTACTGTTAAGGGACCACCTATAATCTTATCCAAGGATATATTTTATATTTAGCTCAGTGTTATTTTTTTTCTTTTGGCTTTGCCTTTATGTTCCTCCAACAGTAATTTTCCTACTGTCTTCTTACTAATGAGGAACGAATTAGCCTAGATAAAATCAAATTAATTTTAAAAGGAAGAAGTGAAAATGCAATTCTCAGGGTAGATCAGTTATACTGCACATTTCTATTATTAGTTCAGAGTGTTTCACCTGTTAGTCATTTGTAGGCATTCTCATGCAAAATCACTTACCGGTAAAACTCACTGACTCAGCGAGTCACTGGTATGAAACACACCAGGGTCAACTCATGGCTCCTGTACACCTCACATAGCTATTTACAGAACAGCAGTGAGTAGAAATGCTGTCATTCTGAGATGCAGTTATTTTTCATGGATATTAATAGCTGATAAAAATCAAGCTTCAGAGCTTAAGCTACCTACCAAAATAGATGTCTAGTGATGCTGATCCTTTCTCTGGTTATCTTAGGGTGAGAAAATATAGTATTCAGCTTCCATCACTTGATCGATCCACCTTGGAAAATCTGACTGAGTCAAGATTCTCCTTATCAACTAAATGATCAGATAGCAAATTGAACCAACATCTTGATCAGTCATTCTGCAAGCTTAAGAGATTGCATTTCAGAATAGGCTTTGTGTATTGCATTTGTAAGTAAAATATATAAACTAAGACCCCAGAGGAAAAGAGTTCTTCAAGACCTCTGGGAGAGCTACCTTCAGAAATAAACAGATTCAGATATCAAACGAACAACAGGAAGACGGGGTAAAAACAAGTATGAAATCTGTTCAAGGAGAAATAAAATATAGTACTTCTGTAATACTTTTTATCATAAAAGACAAAAGGAGCACTTTTTTTTTTGTTTTGTTTTTATAAGATTATAATCTCACAGAAGGGAAAAACAAAAAAAAAAAGGGGGGGGGGGGACAATCCTGTAAACAAATCATAACTTATTAAGGAAAAAATATCTCATTATTAGCAGGAGTTAATGAAATATCCATTATCTGTTTGAGGACTTTCTTTATCTTTCTGTACCTTTGTATTCTGACAAAAGATAGATAGCCTAGAACACAGGTAGTGGTATATGGAAATCCTTCACCTTGAACTCTCTGCTTCCAACACAAGCCACTAGTCACTAGTGGCAAAGGACTGCTCGCCCCTAAAGACCACTCCATATGGGATGAGCTGGGTGCTCTCAGCCCAGCACCTATGCAAAAAAAACCCCACTGTGTGTTTGGTGCTAGTCACAAACCCCAGCAACATTTTTGGCTATGAAGCCAAGAATTTGCCACAGTATGACAAAGTATTTTCTGTCTACTCCCAGATTATTTTTGAGACAAGGCAGCATATGGAAGCTTCCTTCATTGCAGCAGCCTCTGCCTGCTCTGTGAATCCCTGCCAGCTGACTGGGATTGCATGTCTATCACCAGCTCTAAAATTCACATAACACCAAATGTACATTGTGTATTTCACCTACTCCAGAGCTGGAGCCTCCGACTTTCAAACAAGCAAATATCAGACTTCCTTTCCCATGAAGAGTAAACAGCCATTTTTTCTAACATAGCCTTTAAATGCCTTGACTGTATCTCACTATTGCATTTCATTGAGACATCAAATCTGATGCATTACTAACCCAGCAATTCAATGAAATGTTAAGATGAAATGGCCTCGTGTTGGCTAGCACAAGCCAGGCACAGCGCAGAAGTAGGAACTGGAAGCACTCAGACTACTTGCAATGGCTCCTTCTGGAGATGTGAGGCACTAGTTACATATCTCAAAATAGAAGACTATCCATTTAACCTCAGTTATCAGGATACAACCCCTGAAGATATTGTTTAAAGCAAGGGAAAATATCAAAGTGACAAAATAAGCACCTCTGAAAAGAAAGATGTAGCCTCAGACTTTTGTATCATCTTAAATAAAATAACTTGAGCTCTCTGGTCTGTATGTCTTTTTTTTTTACTAAAAAAAAATGTTGTCACTGCTTTTCAGAAATAACTTAATGATGAGCAACAGGAGTCCTCTGTACTTGTTACCAGTTATTACCTGTCCTGCAGGAGTGCCTAGAGATCCTGCATGAGATCAAGAACTTCTGTGGCAAAAGGTGCTGTATACAGAAGCAGTAAAATATAATTCCCACAAGAAATACCTGCAATCAAGATATCTGCAATCTGCCAGAGGTGGCACAAAAGAAAAAAGCTCATTAGTTCCATTCAGTTGTACTAGTATTTCCAACCGGAATATACTTTGCTCTTTTTCTGTATTAATTTCTGTGTAATAAAGAAGAAAAAATACAGTATTGCATTCTTTCACTGTTCCTTGTGTATTGCCTTTTCACTCCATTGCATGCTAAGTGCAGTCATTAGAAAAAGATGTATGTCATTATGTGCATAAAAGCCTTCCTGAGCTGGGACTTTATGAGTTAATGGTCTGACTGGCAGGAGTACTGAATACAGGAATACTGCTTAAGGTCTGTTGTGTAAGGGAAAGATTTACAGAGAGCAGGGACTTGCCAGACACTGCGATTCCCGATAGCACACTGCAGAGGGATGAGTGTCCTTGTACATAAAGACTTCTGACAGCGTGGACATTTCCCTGGCTTTGGAGAGAGAAAAGGCCATGTAATTAATAGTGAAAAATATGACAATGCCTAATCAGACAGCACTACTGCAATGCTTCAGATGGTGTGCCAGACACAGCAACTTTCCTCCTCTGTATCCTCAGGCCTGAGCGCCCTTTGGTAGCACACTGACCTGGCAGGAGCTGCTGTTCAGACATGTTGCTAAACTACCACTGTCCCCATTTCTTAAAGAAAGAGAGAAAAAAAAAAAAGGAAAATACACTATAATATAATATGTAAAGAAAAATTATTTCAGGGGAAAGGAGGGGAGGCAGGGCTGCAGCACTTGGCAGGCACACCCCAATGCCTGACTGCTCCTCTCATCTCACCCATCTGCACCAGACACTGCCATGATCTCAGTTTGAGATGATAAATAAGCACTGGTCTCTGGCTCCTCTGAACCTGACAGAAAATTTCTGTACAGCTAAAACTCTATGTGCTTGAGGAAGATATTTAGTGTAGGATCTGAACTTTAAAGCAGTTGGAAAATCTATGTTAAATCTCAGCACAGGTTTTTTTTTTTCCTTGGCCTGCAGGCATTTCTAATAGTGGAACATCACTTTCCTGCCAAGACAAATTCTACCTCTTGCTTTTATTTTCCCATGCCACTTCCTGTGCCAATCAGCCCTTCAATTCTCCTGCAAATCCTGCTAGAATTGCATTTCTTCAGCTTCTCTTTTCATCACTGATTTCTTCTCTAGCACTGCATCCTACTGTACATAGATTGTAACCTTATATGTTAACCTTGGTCTCCTGTTGATAAAGACGGTACATGCTGCTAACTAATGGGTGCTGCTAAATGTCAAGAGAGAAACATTTCCCTGAATATTTCTGTTTCTGTGCATTCCTATCATCTGGCTCATCGTGTGGATGAGCTAAGAGATTATTCCTCTGCACATTATACTGTATTATACTGTACTTTCCTTTTTCTCCTTATCCTGTAAGGAATGATCACAGGGGCGTTTCAAATGCATGTTTGAAAAGGGTAATTCACAAAAGGAGAGGCAACTGTATCTGTAAAGGATCTGGTCATGGCCCCTTTAATTCTGTGACCATAAATCCTTCTTGCAATCAGTGAGGAAGCTTCAGTGAAGAGCAGCTCACAGATATTTTTCCACCAGGACTGAGTACACCACCAGTATCATGTTTCAATAGAACAGCTGGTGCTTAAAAGGCTGGTAATTACAATTTTATTCAAAAAATCAGAACTGGTGGAGCTAAGAAGATCATTGATTCAGATGGATGACCTTGAGAGGCAGATTGCAATGAACTTGCTGAACTTTGGAAAAAGTGAAAAAAAAAAAAAAAAAAAGAAAAAAAAAGAAAAAAAGAAAGAAATACCTCTTTGCAACTTTTCTGGTACTTTCTGTTAACAAGCTACAATCTTTAATTTCCCCCCAAATACTGTCATTATGAAAATTGACTGAAAAAAAAAACTATGAAAAGCCTCATTATTTTACCATTCCTTCCAAGGGTATGGATGACATTTTTAAAAACTGTGCTTCCCTGTAATTAAAAGCCCTGCAAAATTTTAGGTTTGAAACTGTAGCTCATGCTGATGGCATATTTTATACAAATAAGAACACAAAAGGAGCTGTAATGGTTTGGGAGATGGACAGTCGGTCTATCTAGGGTTGTGATCAGCAGCACAGAGTCTAGTTGGAGGCCTGTAGCCATCAGTGTTCCCCAGGGGTCAGTACTGGGTCTATTCTTGTTCAAGATATTCATCAATGACCTGGAAGAGTGTACCCTCAGCAAGTTTGCTGATGATATGAAACTGGGAGGAGGGGCTGATACACCAGAAGGTTGTGCTGCCATTTAGCAAGACTTGGATGGGCTGGAGAGTTGGGTAGAGAGGAGTCTCATGAAGTTTAACAAGGGCAAGGTAAAGTCCTGCACCTGGGAAGGAATAACCCCATGCACCAGTATATGTTAGGGGTTGACCTGCTGGAAAGCAGCTCCATGGAGAAGGACCTGGTTGTCCTGGTGGATAATAAGTTAACCATGAGCCAGCAGTGTACCCTTGATGGCCAGGAAGGCCAATGGTATCCTGGGGTGCAATAAGAAAAGTATGACCTACGGGTGGAGGGAGGTTCTCCTCCCACACTACCCTGCTCTAGTAAGACCACATCTGGAGTATTTTGTCCAGTTCTGGGCTCCGCAGTTCAAGAAAGACAAGGAGCTACCGGAGAGAGTCCAGCGGAGGGCTACAAAGATGATTAGGGTACTGGAGTATCTCTCTAACAAGGAAAGGCTGAGAGACATAGGGCTGTTTAGCCTGGAGAAGGGAAGTTTGAAAGGGGATCTTATCAATGCTTATAAATAACTAAAGGACAGGTGTGAAGAGGACGGGGACAGTCTCTTCTCAGTGGTGCTCACTGTTAGGATGAGGGGCAATGTGCAAAAAAATAGAAAACAGGAAGTTCCACCTAAAGATGAGGAAAAACCTGTGGATTCTCCTCCTGTCTGCAGTTATTCAAAAGCCACCTGGACACCACCCTGCACAACTTGCTCTTGGTGAACCTGCTTTAGCAAGTGGGTTTGACCAGATGATCCCCGGGGGTGCCTTCCAAACCCTACCATTCTGTGATTCTGTGATCTAGACCAATAACATCTCTGACAGTGGCCATAAGCTGCTGCTCAAGGAAGAATATGAGATTATAGCAAACCTACAGTAATATTTCCTCTTAACATTTCTCACCCTCCATGTGTTTGGTGTTCAGACCTGAACCAGCAGTGTGTTTCCCTTGGGTGATCTGTATCATCCTGCAGCAGAGTAGTACAGCTTAGCTATGCATTGTGTGAAACACAGGATCACTGGGTAATTCAGGATGGAAGGGACTTCAAGAGGTCTCTAGTCCAACCTCCTGCTCAAAGCAGCCCTTTCCTGCTGAGCTGCTCCCCAGCTGCTTAGTCTCTTCATACCAATCCAACTGTTGACCCTCCATATCCATAATTTTACACAGCAGCATCAGACTACTCTCTGTTTCCTTTTCTATGCCAAATAACTCCTTGTATTCTGATGGCTTGTTTTGAGTATTTAGCTAATAGTTGCCTAAACCCACATATATTATAGCTCCTACATATAACCCCTGAGTTAAACACTCCACTGTTTCATTTGTGAAATTAAGACTGTTTTTTTCCCATGTACCTGGACTTACTGAATTTTATCTGTTATTCTAATGCCTAGTTACTGAATTTTGTAAAAACAGTCACACAAGAAATAGATCAGAAAACATTTGTAAAGTGTGTATGGGATTCTTGCTGTTTATATTTCTAGATATACAGCAGATAAACCTCTTTGTAAGGCTTTTTGATATCCTGTAGTAACCACATCCCCAGTTCTGAGTACATTTACAGACATGACACTGGTTGTTATCATAGTGACCAGCTTCATGATGCTTCTGAATTAATCTGGTGTTGCCTCTGTAACGTACCTACTCATCTTGCAGGGGGTTGGACTAGATGACCTTTAGAGGTCCCTTCCAACCCAATACGTTCTATGATTCTATGATCTCTTACTTTCTCCTTGGATTGCAGATACATACACTGCTAAAAGAGATGGCATGAAGCTTGTCCATGTTCTGTCATTCAAGTATTTACAGATGTCACTTGTCATACATTTGCTTAACATGCAGCATCCCGAAGGGCTGCCAAAATATGTACAGACATTGTAAAAAAAGAAATCCAGAGAAAACACTCTTTCAGTTAAGGCAGTTTTTCATGTTCATGCTCCATATAATTAAAAAGGGGAAAATGAAAGCTGAAACTAAAAAAAGAAATTAAACCAGGGGAGTCAGTCATGTAACATAAAGTCTAACTACTGTGAAACAGCCAATGGGCTACTGCTCATCCCTCCCATTGTATGGTTATAACCTCTTAAAGCCATGACCCATGTCAGATAACAACAGTCCAGAAATAAACTTTTGTCTTGCATTTATTTTTCAGAAGGAATAAATATTACAAGGGAGAAAGGGGCACGCTCTCAGTATAAACTCAACTCTGTGTTGATTTTCATGGTGATATGACTCTTGCCCTAAATGATCTGATTTGGAAGACTGTATTAGTGATGCCACAGCATTTTAGTTTCAGCCCTTGGTGTGCTTGCTGACACTGTTACATGGGTCTCGAGGCACTGAGCTTTCTGCAGTCTTCCTGCTGTATGCCATTTCTAGATGTCCCATGTCCAGTGGGTTGAGAAGCAGCATGTGATGATGCTCTACATGATGAGTAATTACTGAGCTCTGCTGCAATCCCACCTCCTGTCTCCTTTTTAAATGCATATGCACTGCCTAGGCAAATTGTGGCAAATTGGTGTAATTAGCCTGGGCATCTAGAAAACACTGTTCTAATGGGGAATATCAATGAATGGACCGTGTCAGGTTTTACTGATACCCAACTTATACCTGAATGTATTATGTGAATGCAAACATATACACATACACATATATAGCCATACATCCATGCATTTTAACAGGTTGTATAACTTTTCTTCGAAGCTGTTGGTGCTGGAAGGACAGATAATCATTCCATGCTGACCATCAAGCCGCTACATGGTTATCATGTTAATCAAAGCTGGCTTTGAAATGCTGTTTAATTTTATTACCATCACAAAGGAGCAGCTAAAGGACATCTAAGGCAGGCTGGGGGGATGTGTGTCAATGAATGTTCTGAGACACTATATTTTAACAGTCATGTTATTGGAAACAGGAGGGAAAATTGTTTAGCATAAGCTGGTATAAATCACTGAATGGTTTCTGTTCCTTGTTATTAATGTCCAGGCAGCCGGGCAGGGAAGAATGAGCTCTGTGAAAAGACAGACATCTCCCCACTAAAGGAGGAAAGGATTGGTAGCCCCCACACATACCAGATGGATGCCTGCAATCTATCATAAAGACTGTTTTTTCCCAGAGTAGGACAGAGCAGTCATAACATCTCAATGCCTGAATGATCCTTTGTTATTTTGAAAAGTTTTATGCCTTTTTTAATATGCACAGATTGCATTGTTTTTTGGGAGTAGGGATCTCGTCCAGAAAGATCCCTCCATCCAGTAGAGCAGGAGGCTTGATTATAATGTAAATAAGTAATATTGCTTGGCTAACTATGCTTTCTAGCCTCTGTGTAGGAGTAAATGTTTTAACTGTCTTAATTTATGGTTGTCTCTCCTTTTTTTTCTCTTATTAAAGAAACACTTCTTTTCTCTTTAAAAAAAACTTGTCTGATTGGTTTGCTGGATTTATCTGGTTTGACTTAGGGTTAGCAAATTAAAAGTGAACATTAATTTCAGAGGAATTAAATCAAGTGTCTGCACTCGTCATTCTGCAATAGATCATAGGTGTGGATGCTCCAACCTCTTCTGATGATGTAAAACTGCTGGTAATAACAACATAGGCAATGATCTAGAGGACTTCCATGCAACAAGTGCAGCCATACAAAAGCTTTCTCAGGCTCCCTGATTTTGCCTCGAAAGCTCATCACAAAGCCATAGTTGTGATAGAGGATTTTTTTCATTACACTTAAAGTGTAAAGCAGACAAGTTTCCTGTCATGTCAGTCAGATTGAAAAAGTACTTACACATGCAAATAAATCTAAAAAATACCACATCCTCTAAACTGATCCTCTTTGCTTTCCTATTAAAATCATCAGTCTAGTTGTTCATAATGAATCACAATGATTGCTCAGGGGTGGGTGTTTAAAATAAAGAGTGGGCATGTTTTCTTCTGCTGAGTTCTAAAATATTCTAAACCATACCTGCCAGGCCATAGTCATATCAGCTTTCATAAGCTAAATGAGTTTTGATTAGGTCAATACTTGGTTGGAAAGACATAGCAGAGGCATCAGAAAGGAAACATTCATCAGTGGAAGATAGCAGACTCTGTTTTGTATGAGCCTTAAACTAGTATTTCAAAGGGCACTACACCACTGCAAGTCTTCAGGTTGACTTAGACAGCTTAGATCTATGTGGCTTTTTAGAGGAGCAACAGCATTAAAACTGTCATGACAATATTCTGCTACCTGCCCATCTTAAAGGGACCTATGAACTTGGGTGTTTATCTCAATCTTTTCTTTCCTGGTATAACTATACAAACTGTTACCCAATTTATTTGAGATTACTAGATTTCTATCATAAATGTACTGAGCTTTCTATGCAGTTTTCAGTGGGATGGCTGACAGTAAAAAGTGACAATTGATAGTAAAGTTTACACAGGAGAAGTGATCTTCAATAACTGCAGTGTAAACAGGCAAAAAAGCTACAGACTAAAGTATCCAAATATTAGAAGGACATCAAGAATCAAAGCCTGGGGGGTGTCTTCTCTTTTCCAGGCATTCTCCTTCTTTTTGGTTATCCAGCACTGTTTCCAAATCTTTTCTCATATTAGAAGTGTCAAATAAAGTTGATAATTATTACTATAAAACTGGAAGTGCCTCTGTGTATTCTTTCCCATACATAAATGGATCGAAACATTTCAAGCCCAAAGGGCTGTCAGAAAATTGAAGTATTCTGGTTCCTGCTGAGTCCATGATCAGACAGTTGTTCAAATACTTGCTCTGAACTTCTCATTATGACAGGTTATCACAGGGCATCAGGGGTTGGAAGGGACCTCGGAGATCTTCAAGTCCAACCCCCCTGTCAGAGCAGGATCATATAATCATTTAGCATGAGCTCTTTGTATTAATTACCAAATCCTTTCCTTCTTTCAGATATGAACAGATTGATGAGGGTTCTGCCTTTGCTGGCCTAGTGACTGTGTCTGAAATGGCAATATTATTTTTGGAACACAGAAACTATGTTCCTGCAGACAGATAATTAAAGTTTCTACTAAAACAAGTATAGAAAACAAGCATAGAAAAAGTCCACAGATCTCAGTCGCCACTGGGTTTCTCTGACTAAGAAATATAATTTCTGCCAACTCATAACACTTGGGCTATTTTCTAGTAAGAACAGGAGACAACATGTGGACAGGTCGCTCATCACACAGTGATGAGCAGTGAAATTAGGTTTTGATTTTGGGAAACATCTGATATACTGCTGTACAGGAATGATTGTATGTTTAATACAAAGATAGGGTGGAGAAACAGAGATCACCTCAGCTGGAAGATCCACCAGAACAATATCAATCACATGAAGTTTCATTTGGTGCAGTTTTGCATCAATTTATAGGGTCACATCACTCTAACAACTGAGAAGTCCAATAGGCTGGAAACAAGTTGTCATCACATTATGTCATCTCTGAACGGTAAACAGTTCAAATTATAAATCCTTTGCCACTAAGTTGTCTGCTGCTAATTGCTCTTTTACATGTAATTATCAGTGAGGATTTAATAAGTATGGAAATATTATTACATGCCAAAAAGTAAAAATAAAATGAGAAAAAGCAGACTTAAAGAATGTCTGGTAGACCAACTCTTTAATTAATCCTGGAACACCATACTGGCTGATGTCTCTCAGTGAACATCTCTGGCAGAGAGATGGATTTTTATAATACTTCAAGGAAAACAAGCAATACATCTGCTTCTAGAGCTAGAAAAGTTCTGGCCTTCGCCTCCAGGTTATGAATTTGAAAAGAACATCTATATAGGTGAGAGCGAGACGAAACACATCAAAGGAAACACAGAAATGCAGCATATCTTAAGAACAGTAACTTCTAATAAAGCATCAATTCAAATGAGAGGCAGGTGAAACCTAGGACGGGTTTTGAACTGTCACTAGGCTTTTAGAAGTAGCTCTAGCTTTTGCTTCCTTTACATGACCTGTCTCTTAAACAACCCCATGGTTTATGTGGCAGGTAAAATACAGAAGATGGGGATGTAGAAACTGAATTATCCTCTCAAGGATTTTCCTCTTGTTTCTGATTAGGAAAAAAAAAAAGATCAAGATGGACAAATAACTTTGCAGTGACATTTTTTGCTTACTGTCAAATGGCAATGGAAGTTGAAATATCCCACCTGTGTTCACTGTCATTAGATAACACAGATCAGAATATAATCAGACTCAGCAGATAATAAGACTGTATACAGACACAGTAAGTGTCCTGGTTTGAGTGTGCCAAATTTAGATCTTGTGTAGTTAGTGGCTAAACTAGTGGTTGTCACTGTGAGAGAAAAATCCCAGTTCAGGTATTCCCCATACCTATCAAAGAAAATTAAATGGAAGGAAGATTTGGTATTTTCACTACATTTCTCTGTAGAGATAACATCTAGATTTAGGGTTGTTAAGCAGGTTAATGACCTGTTGCACAAGAATAAATTATTACTGAGAGAATGAGTAGAATGCAAATCTGAAATGTATTTTCTTGACTTGAGAAAACAGATTTCTTGCTTTAATTTCCTTAGTAGCTGAGTTTTTACCTGTCATTTAGTTATTCTATATAGATCTGGAAATGCCTTTCTAGTGTTCATGAAGAATGCTGAAACAAAATTGACCAAGTTTGGCTAACCATAAGGCTGGTAATAAAAGCTGTAAGTGGGAAGCGGTACAAGCTTTCTGTTGCTATTCCTGGCCCTATTCCTCAATGTAAATCTGTTGCCCAAAGGGGAACAACCTATGGAACCAGTGAGAATTTTGTTCTTCCTGCCTGTTCCAGTCAATATCAGTTCTTTCTCCAAGAATTAGGAGGCTGACAGTTATGGTGAGAGACTTTGCACGTGATACAAAACCTGTTTACCAGAAACTCTTGAGACCAATTCACTGCGAACAGATGTGTCAACAGAATTCAATCACTGTTGTATTTGCTTATTTTGGATTTGAATTGCTACTCTAGATGCAACAGACACCATGCCCAATCGTGAGCACGCTGAGCTTTCTAGATCTTCATACTTGGTTGTATTATTAGTAGCAGAAAGAGTCATCACACTTCAGTACCTTTGTGTTTGGCCAAATGAACACTGAAGACATTCCAGTACACTCTTATTTATGTTTGCAAGATTTTTTTTGACATAGCTCTTCAGGCATAGGCTTGCTTCCTACCATTAGAGAGGACAGTCTCAGTCTGGGAGCTGTTTTTGTAATTCATGTATGAAATCAAAGTGAAACTTCCAGACTTCTCCCTTTTTATGGGTTCATTATGAATTCCTCTGAAATATCATTACTGAAGCTCTAAAACGAAGATAACATCACCAGGATGGAGTCAATGTCTATCTTTCCCTGAAAGACTTTTACAATTTATTTGTGACTGATTTTGTGATAAGATAACTCTCTGGAGGGCATAGCTTTAGTTTTCAGATTTTTTTTTTTCTTTCTGAACTAGAACAGGAAAAGAATAAAGCCTGGTTGATTGGATCGCCTTAGCTACATATTTCTTCAGGACTTCTGCATCAGAGCAAATTAGATCGTCCTGAATTGATGTGATATATAATTCCTGTATCTTCTGCGCCATCAGCTCCTTGGGTTTCGTTTGAAGGGAGAAGAATTAAGCTGCAGCTTTTGAGTGAAATTGTTTTTATTATTGGAATCACAAATTTTTTTTTACAGGCCAGAGAAAAACTATCACAACTGGCATGCAGTGTGACTCAACCTTACATATTTGGAACCTTAATTCTGTCAGCATCAATTGGACATGAAGCACATCCATTGTTTTGAGTCCCTATTTTTGTGCAGCCCTACTAGCAATAAGAAACTATTTCCTGTTTGCAATTCAGTGCACACTGGTTTTATTATTTCCTTTATCTTTTCCCCATGTTTAAATCACTGCCTATTAAATAATCTTCCAGCATTTCCTTTCTAAGTGTGTCTTGGTGCACTGGTTGAGAAAAACTTAGTTAAAGACTCAATCTGCTGCTTGAAAATATTCATTGATGGCAAGTAATGAAAAAGTAATGACAGCTGGAACAATAACTGTCTATGAAAATCTGATTTCAGCTGTTGTTGAACTTGTTGATCTTCAGTGAAAAATGAAGTATGAACTTCAATGGAATATCACTCTCATTGCATCTTCCATCATCCTATTACAGGATATGATTGCCACATTTTTCTCCTTCCGCTGTAAAATACGAGTCTTTGGAACAAGAAGGGTTGATTGCTCCATTAGTTCTTGGTATCATTCAGCAGTCAGGGCAACATTCATTTCTTTTGCACTTTGTTTGCATTCCCTAATCACTGGAAATGCCCTGGAAAATCTTAGACCATTTGATGACCCAAACAAAGATTATTTTTTTTTGCTGAAGCCCCATTTTACTCCCATTCCTAGAAGCGCAGTTTTATTCTTTAGGCATTTATATTGAGCATAGATTATTATGGCTCTTAAGATCAGACATGTGAATTACAGTAAATACAAAGTAAAAAACCTTTTGCATTAGATTTTCATGAGCACTACTGGTAAATAAAGCAAATATAGATGAGATAGCAAGTTGGTGGATTTCAGTTAGAAGTAACTCTGAAATTATACCAAGACTGCAACATCTAACAACACATAAAATCAAATTACTAACTTCCATTTTGAATCATTACCTGATTCTGTTTATATAGAAATTTTACTCCTTGATGGGAAGAAGGATGAAAAGCTGGGGCTTATGTGACTCTAAATGCCACCAACCATATGTGCCAAAAGAGAGACAGCTTGTGTAAATGATCTTGTCAAAACAGAAAGTATCACCAAGGAGGCAAAACTAAGGGACTGAGCCGTTTGTATCGGTTTGTTAAAAGCAGTGGTGTCTATTCAGCCATTACTCCTTTGCCTTTTTGTCAAGGACTCTGATTAGTCAAACTTTTCATATTAAAAAACTGTGACTGTCGATAATTCTGTAGTTTACTAATGTTGAATGTTACTGAGCATGTGTCCATAAAAGAACTATTCTAGAATAAGACCTGTACAAAGTTAAAAGAACTAAAGTTGTCACCAAATAACTTTCTTACAGGAATATTATTTTACATGAAGAGTACCCACATTATAAGCTTTCTGCAAATATTCTGAAAGACATACATTGGAGAATACCTCCATGTATAAACCTTATTTTTCAGAAGTAGCCACTGTTCTTAGTTTGCTATTGCTTTTACGTGCTCTGCACACATCAAGAAGGATGACGAATTGGTGCTTGATATAAAGATTACTCAGCCAACAATGTCATTAAAAGGGGTGAGGGTGGCAGGGAGTAAAGTGCTTACCAGAGATGACAGTGAAAGAATAAAGTATTTTATGATGAGAATACGTACCTTGTTGGGGTATCTAAATGGGTTTTAGATGAATATGACTGAAGTATTAATAATACGGATATATTATTGTAGAGAAATCTAGGGAAAAAAAATGCTCTCTTTTTCCTTTTTCCAGTGATAAAATTTAAAGCTTCAGCACTTTCATTGGCTCCAAAAAAAGATTTTATGATGAAGAACCACAATAAAGCTCAAAATGAAGAGAAATAATTCCTAATTCAGTAGCCTTAGCTGCACAAATAAACAAAAAATGTCAGTTGATAACATGTGTGACCCCAAGTGGCAGTTTCTTTTCAACAGATGTAATATAATCTTTGAGCAGCAGGTGCAAAAGTTATCTTGAGGCAGAAGCTACAAGCAGAGCAATTTTACAGGAGACGTTTTACTTGGTGAGAAATGTAGGAATAATTGTGACACACAGCTCTTTTTCCTTCAGTTTTCCAACAAGGATCATATGATCCAGTGGTTTATCTTGAAAGATGTATAAGCATTCCTATCACCTGTTCCCAGATTAGAACATGGTTCAGCATAATATTTGCTCCTTTGGTCAGTGTTTAGCTATTAATGTGAAAATGGATCTTCATTCCAGTTGTTTCTAATCACTCAAAGGAGCACATTTGTTCCGAATTACCTACCTGGACATCCAGGTGTGTGCTAATAAAAGAGAATCAAATGGAATTAATGCCACATTTAATCAGTTCCCACAGTTCTGGAAATGTATTCACCAATCCCCAGGCTTCACTTATTTTTGCAAATATGTCATTTTTTACCCTGCCAGATGATGAAAATGGCATTTGAGTTGTACAGTGCTAACCTGAGCTAAGAACTTTGATAGAGGGCTCTCATTAAGGAAACTGCAAGTATTAAGGAAACTGAAACCTCTGAAACATGCAAAATAAATACACTAATTAAAAGAAGATCTGAGCCTCAGATCTCACATAGCGAACAGTGATAATGATCTTCTTCCTGGATACACCTGCAGTACATAATAGCACCTTTCTCTAGCAAAGGACGTAAGCTCACGCTTAACGTGAAGCCATAAAAATGCTCTGATTGGTTTAAAAGCAAGTGATGTGCTTAAGTGATTTGTTGTATTTAAGCCAGCCTTGAATCAATCAAGATGGCTCACACAACCAAACCATGTTTCAGAATTCACTGTTCTCCCAGAAGTCTGAAATACCATGGACCACTGCCGACCTTTTTTGACTGACCTGCAGGTACTGCACTACTGCACTGCTAAATGAGTCACCTCAAGGAAATGTCATTTTGGAGTTAGCTTCTTGAAACAAAAACTCTCTGCATGAGTATTGGACAAATAGTTCTGAACAGAAAAAAATTGCTCCCGTAGGTATTCCTGCCCTTCTAGTAATGTCCTGGTCCTGAACATTGACTAAAATGGGCTATTTCCACTGCAATAAAATAGCTCTATTTACAAGCTAACCTTGAAGCATGTACAAACTATTACTCCAAGATGTTATCACATCTTCTCAGCTAGATGCCTCAGATTATACACTGCTAAGGGATAATGAAAATTCTCTTTCAGCTGCTGATGCTGTGTAAATTTAACATAATACACATCTCACACTGATTTTGGCCTTTACTGAGTTCCCAGAATTACATTGTTAACACCACACAGAAAAGTGGAGTGTGGTGACAAAAGAGCAACAAATGGAAGCAACATAAGAAAAGGACCTGAGACCAATGAACCTCTGTGGTTTATTCACATGGCAAACGTGGAAGGGATAACATCCTGTATTTCAAAAGGACAACAAACTCGTCCATGTACAAAACTGGCAGATTATAGTATTCAGATAACAGATTACAGCTTCTCCATCTATTTCTCTGCTCCTTGGCAGCACAGGTTTCTAGGGAGAGTGGAGGGACACTAGTTCCTGCTCTCACAGTGGTTCTGTCTGGGCAACACACTTAGATGACCTCCTGATGGAGGATAAGGCTGCAGAACTGCACCTTCCTTCCATCCATGCCCATTGCAGCTGCAGAGAGTGCCACTATTCATGACAGGACAAAGTGACTGTAAAATGCCATCAGATCAGCTTTTTCACACTGTGTATGTGCTGGTGTAAATGACAACGGCAGGTACAAGAAAGAAAAGAAACAAACTTATTTCTTTCTATTGCTAAAGAAAGCACTGCCTCCAGAAACACTGTAAGAATGGACTTTGAAGACATTCTTACAAATCACTGAGAGACAAAATCATCTTTATCTTCCAATATGTGAGCAGACAATTGTCTCCCTGTATCTCATCCTTCCAAATGATATTGCTTCTACAATGTATTTGTTCCAGACTCTCTGAAGCACTGGCTAGTAACACAAAAATCTTTAAAAAATTACTAATTTTGGCCTCTACAAGATAATAACAGAACAAAGCCCTGATCTGGTACCATTATAGATGAATGCAGAGATAAAATTACGCCCTTAAACTGCCAGTATCACAGAAGTGGTAAAAAATGAAAAATCATATAGGTCACCTTGACTGTGACAGGCAGGATTTGTTGCTTCTAACATAAGTAATAGGACTCAACATTTCAATGCATGAAAAGACTAAGATGTTTTGGAGAACTATTTTCATTTTGGAAATGACATTCCTCTGTATCCAACTGTAGCAGCATGGGTTGACTTTTGCAATAGAAGTCATTAAAAAATGCCAGTTCTCTCAGTGAGAACTACTGGCATCATTAACCCCCCGAGAGATAACGAAACAACAGGAGGCATATCTTAAGATAGTTTTGAAATTTAAACATATTCTTTTTGATATATGTTTTTCTCACTGGCATGTAATGATTTCAAAAGTATCATAACTAATTGCAGATGTTTTCTTTTAAGAGCCTCTTCCCGCTTGAATAATGCACATGAGATATATGAGATTCTTGGCTGGTATTCTTGCTTCTTTTGATATTTTGTTTTGTATTTGCCATTCATATACAAAAATTCTCAAATGAGCCACCAATACTTGGCAGTCCTACTCAATTTTATACATATTCATTACAAAGAGAAAAGAAATTGTATGTACCCAGAGGGTTTAAAAATTCTAATGGTGGCTCTGACAAGTTCAAACATATGCTGTCTCGTATATCTGCTAAACTTAGACTATACCCTGCTATTATAATACATGACCACTAATCCTAGAATTACATGAATAGACTAATAATGTGTATTTAAACAACTTTCACACTTACGACTCCGTGTTAACTAATTTTAGCACACAAACATGTAGTTAATGAATTATATCAAAGACCAAAGTCATGTTGAAAGATACTAGGCCCCAAGGTCCAATACATCACGGTGAAGAAACTGCCAGTGAAAACTAATTCTTTTTTCTGTTCAAATCTTTATACCCACAAAACTCTTCAGTGAGGAGATGAAGAGATTTGTCATTGTCTCTTTTTTGGTACCATCACCTGTGTGCAGGACAGCCAGAAAACAGAAAACCTTGGAGATGCCAGCGCCTTCAACAGCCCTGCCTCCAGGATAAAGTGGAAATGGTCATGGCACAAATAAGCTAAGTTAACTACATTTGGGTAAAACTCTAATGAGGAGAAGGAGGTATGTAGCTTTCTCACACAGCAACAAATTCATATGTTCTGGGGGTTGGATCTTGACTTCTGTGAAGGTTTCAATTCAAAGTACTCAAAGACTTTGAAGAGAGAAGTGGCAGTTCTCTTGGTGCAGACAGCAGAAGCAATTTTACAGCATTTTTCCAGTCTGTTGCCATGCTATGCCCTTGCTCTTTTTGCAAAAATAAGTAACAAGAGGAAACTATGCAGACAGGCTCTAATCAGTACTTGAACTTAGTACTGTGACAAGATTTTGTGGATAACAACCACTGCTTATGTGCTAAATATACTTCAGTTCACTAAAAAAAATCAAAGAACTTTAAAGCTGATCAAATATAGAGCTTCGCAGTCCCAGAAGAGCCTCTAATAAAGATCAGCAAGTGTGTGTTCCTGCTTAAGGAAGACATGAATGGTAGCGGTTCAGGTATGTGATACCACTATATGGTACAGGTCTAAAAACTGCAGTCACCTATGTAAGGACACTTGGAGAAGTCTCTCCCGCAGAGCATACGGAAGTCAAGAGATGGTTTTAGATTCTTTGTCTCCGAGAATGTGCATGGCAGTGTGCATTGAGTCATTACTATTAATTTATGTCTCAAATAGCAAATTCAAAAGGAAAGGATACATCATATATTCCATTCAGCTCCATCATGTGAGTTAAAGACTTAATACAGCCCTACAGTAAAATGTCCACAGATTATGAAGTATGAAAAAGATCAAAACATGAGTCAGTTTGTGGCAGCCAAGAGAGACGTATCTTGACTATGTTCATTGTTCAAGTGATGATAGGCTGGTGACGGGCATCATCTGCTCCGAGAGTAGAGTCACTGAGTCATTTTACCTTGGGTGATCCTGCAGATGAGTCAGTTTTGCTTCAAGAAATCAGACTCTGCAGTTACACTCTGTTCCATAGATTCATTCATTCCAATTTAGTTTTAGCCTTTTCTGCTCACCTTGATTCATGGAAGAACAATTGTATTTGTATTTTTTCAACTTTGCTGTTACTTACAGTCTAATAAATGAGGGATGGAGATAGCAAGAAACAACAAAACAACAGCAGTGCTTTAAAATGTTTTGAAATGAAACAGATAAGCCCTTATGTCCACTCTGACAAACATTGACTCACAGTGTAATTAGCCAATGTACTGAAATTTCTAAATTATCAGTATGGTCAAGGCTTTCCCGAAATGTTGGATCCAGAATAAACAAAATCCATAGCGCAGTTACTTCTAGTTCTAATAAGCACAGATAGTAAAAAACTTGAACTAATTTGTATTTTTACAACTTCTGAAACACAAAGACTATTGTTCAATATCAGAAGTTCCAATTAAACAAGTGCTTTTAAGTGTACTGGAGACAAGCGTCTCCAGTACAAGTATTGCTGAGATCATTATATGAAGAAAGCTGTGTGCTGACATAAAGGGAAAAATAATTGGCTCGGAAGGAATTACAAATTTAGAGCTATGATAAGGAATGAGAATGCAAATGGCCAAGCAAAAAGAAAAACAGCCTGGACTGATTTTCAGAAGAGGTATTAAGGAAAAAAAAGAAATCTTTTGTTCTGTGAGCCAAGTTCATTTGGCATGAAAATAATACAATGATAAAAATCTTTGAATCTAAATTTCTGGCTCGTATTTCAAATCAGTTTTCATTTGAAAGACTATTTTTTTAAAATTATTTTGGAGTGGTTGTGCTACATATTTGAAAAGTTTTGACTACAAATGCAGCAAAAACCCGTGCAGTGTTTAGCAACCAGAAGGGAGATTTCTTTTAGTATTTTTGTGTTTGTTTGGTTTTTCTTTTAATTAAAAGACTTTTATTTTTTTTTCTAGCAAGATGTTTCCTGAAATGTAATCTTATGATGAGGGTGCTCTTGGAGCTCTGTTCTTTCCGAGAGGCAATTTCAGCCCATTTGACAGTTGATTCAATCCATTACTTAACCAGATGCATATATTATTTTCAGCACTGTTTTCCTGACCTTTCTCTTTTGAAAGCTGATGGAATCAGATAACCAAACACTTTGCTTTGCTTTACAGAAGTGGATTATCTGGGTTAGGAAGGAAAGGCCAGGCAGTTCACAGCTCTAGATATTATTTATTCTTCTTGGTAAGCATGTAGAAATCTCTCCTAAATGAAAACAACAGTATCTTCTACTGTCCAGAAATGAAGCAGTTGTGAGAATCAGCACAGTAGCACCAACTGCTTTTGCAAAAAATCCTTTGAGATTCTTACTTAACTTGCATGTGAACAAATTTTCATCTTTAGGAGGAGTGAAAAATTTGACTAAAATTTTGCCTTATGAGGTGAAAAACAGCTGATGATTTGTTTAGTTCCAAATGTGCCCTGCTCTGGAAATTGCCATAATTTTCTACAGAATGTCATTTATCTTTACGAATAAGGAAAAAAAAAAAAAGTAGTGGGAAAAAACAAAACAAAACAAACACATTTAAGAGCATTGTTATGATTAAGATTCCAAAGCTAAGTTTTTAGTGCTACGATTAACTCATCTCCATCTCTTAGAACATACTACGTTATACAATCCAATACAGTGATAACCTTAATGCCCTGAAAGACACATTTACCCCTGTGACTGTTCTCGTGTAGGTTATGCTGCTTTTTCAATTTGTTTTAAGCTAAAAATTGCCATACCATGCCTTTTTGTTTCTTTCATATTTAGATCACTTCTTTGACACCATCTGTGGTTTGTTAATACAATCAGCTGATAAATCTGTAAGGACTTTCTTTGCAGGCAACTTTTTAAAAATTCAAAGTTCAGATATACAAAGTCAGCCACGTATATGAATGATAAACCATGACTGTGAGGTTCTCTGGCTCAAATAAATGCTTGAAGCGGTGAGCAACTTTTAACTTAGAGCAGCAATTTTCCTTTTATTTCCCCAAAGCCAGCTGTAAAAAAATGATAACCAGCTTTAAACTTGTTATCCTAAAGGATTCCCTTTAAGCTGAGTAAAGCTGTGTGGTATAGCTCTTTGCATGCTGACAGATGAAGATGCAGCACATACCCGATGTCTTCTGCTGATCAGTGGGCTCACAACTCTCGTGTGAAGTGAAAGGGCAAATTGGTGGTGAATGCATCTCTAAACTAACTGTGCTTTTCTCTCTCTTCAGCAATTGGGGAATATATTTGCAAGTGTAAAGCAAGATAAATCCTTTCAGGTTCCAGCATTTAATTAAGCTTTCAGATATCTTTGTGAATGAACCAAGAGCATCTAATATGCACATCTACAGGGAACAGATCAGGAGTACCTCTCCATCTGTGAAGTTGTTTGCTATCAGCTGGAAAAAATCTCTTCTCAATTAGCCTCTCTCTGTGTCTAACTTCCTCTGGAACATTGCATCTACTATAGCTGAATCCCAATTGTAATAAATGTACTTGAACAAAAACCACTGACTTCCTCCACGATGGCCTGTGTTTCTGGTAGTAATAGGAAATCAGGTTTAAGCAATGGCAGGATAAACTGGCTGAGGTATGGGAAACAGCACGGGAAGGATTATGTTAAAAGATTTAAAAATACTTTTAAAAGTGTTCAAGGTTGTGCAGCAGACCAGAACAAAATTGTTCCATAATTGTTCTGATTTTTTTTTTTCTCTCATTATAAGTAAATGTATGTAGCATTCTCAAAGTGGGAGATAACTTGGCTTAGTGTCTGACTGGAAAGGGTAAGGATTAAAAAAAGTTAAATCCCATCTTGAGTGGATCTGCTTACAGGGACTACTAGCAACGCCTTACTCCAAAAAAGCAATCAACATAAAGACCTTACCTGCCACAGAACATTTTCTATTGTCTGTTTGGTCTAATGTGCTTGTCCAAGAAAATGCATCATGGTAACCATGTGGACAGAACACTTTTGGAACAGATCTTTCACCGCCCCATAAACACTCAATCCCTATTTAGTATGAAAGTCATGAGCGTAAATAAAGACCAGGTTAGAATGATCTTTTCCCACAGTATGTGAGAACTGACAATGTGACACTGATGTCTCAGAAACAAATTGTTCCTGGGAACTGTAAGATGCTCAAAAGTCACAGTCACCAAAATGATTTAGAACAGCACTAATGTTCATGTGGCAAAATATGAATCAAAGTGTCGTATGTCAAACATTTGTACTTCAACTTTTTATGTCTCAGTACTTCAGAGAGGAGTTACACAGTTTTTCTGTGTGTGGTATAATATCATAATTCAGACATCATAAACCATTTTCAGCTGTCACAACCATGTCAAGACTATCTTCATCTGTATAGCTCCAGCTGGCTTTCTTGAATACCGAACACAAGCATTCAAGCAAAATGTAAAGGTAACCTCTCTAAAGGTAACCTCTAAATTAAGCATTCCCAAATCAAAGGAGTGAATACCCTGTTTGAAAATCAGTCAGCACTGGGCCAGCTCTCCTTTTGAATGCTTCCCTCCACTGCATGCAGTTCCTCTACCCATAACCCAATGACATTCCCCCATTTCTCCTCCGGATACCCTCCTCACTACTCTCATCTCCCTTACTGAACAATGATGAAGTGATTGGCTACTACCAACATGTCTTCACCAAGGGCAAATCATGCCTGACTAACGTGGTGGCATTCTATGAGAAGGTCACAACATCAATAGATGGGGGAAGAGCAACCGACATCATTTACCTGGACCTGAGCAAAGCCTTCGACACTGTCCCGCATGACATTCTGGTCTCCAAGCTGGTGAAACATGGGTTTGATGGATGGACAATTCAGTGGATAAAGAACTGGCTTGATGGCCGCTCCCAAAGAGTAGCTGTCAATGGCTCCGTATCCAAGTGGAGAACGGTGACAAGTGGAGTTCCTCAAGGATCAGTACTGGGACCAGTCTTGTTTAACATCTTCATCAGCGCATGGACAGTGGCACTGAGTGCACCCTCAGCAAGTTTGCCAACGACACCAAGCTGTGTGGGGCAGCTGACACGTGGGAGGGAAGGGATGCCCTCCAGAGGAACCTCGACAATCTGGAGAGGTGGGCCCATGCCAACCTCACGAAGCTCAACGAGGCCAAATGCAAGGTCCTCCATCTGGGTTGGAGCAATCTCAAGCACCAGTATAGGCTGGGCAGGGACTGGCTCAAGAGCAGCCCTGAAGAAAAGGACTTGGGAGTACTGGTGGATGATAAACTCAACATGAGTCATCAGTGTGCTCTTGCAGCCCAGAAAGCCAATAGTATCCTGGGCTGCATCAAGAGAAACGTGGCCAGCAGGTCAAGGGAGATGATTCTCCCAGTCTACACGACTCTCATGAGACCTCTCCTGGAGTACTGCGTCCAGTTCTGGAGCCCCTACTACAAGAAGGATATGGATGTGCTGAAACGTGTCCAGAGAAGGGCCACAAGGCTGGAGCACCTCTCCTATGAGAACAGACTGAGAGAATTGGGGTTGTTCAGTCTGGAAAAGAGAAGGCTCTGGGGAGACCTTATTGAGGCCTTCCAGTATCTTAAGGGGGCCTACAAGCTGGAGAGGGACATTTTAGGCTGTCAGGCAGTGACAGGACTAGAGGGAATGGATTAAAACTAGAGATAGGTCGATTGAGGTTAGACATTAGGAAGAATTTCTTCACCATGAGGGTGGTGAGACACTGGAACAGGTTGCCTGGAGAGGTGGTGGAGGCCCCATCCTTGGAGGTTTTTAAGACCAGGCTGAATGGGGCTCAGAGCAACCTGATCTAGTGGGAGGTGTCCCTGCCATTGGCAGGGGGCTTGGAACTAGATGATCTTTAAGGTTCCTTCCAACCCTGACAATTCTATGATTACCCCATCCCTACATCATATCCCACTGCAATGCCACTAATCCAACACCACACTGCTCACCTCCTTCTTACCCCATCCATCATTTTGCTGCACAGTGCTAACCTGTCACAGAGCTGTTCTGGGGGACAAGATCAGTACATATTAAGCTCTCTCACCAACACAGCTGCCATACAATTAGGAGCATGAGTGTCTTCCAAAATAGCTGCTTGTACCCTGCAGCTGGGTGACAGGCCATGGCAATGACACATTTCTCTCTACCGACTGAGTAAAGGGCACATGCTTTCCATGAGCTGCTGTGCAGGGCTGCCTGCAAGCTGCATGTAAAAATGTCATTTGAAAATTTTCTTTTTTACTTCCAAGTTTTTTTGACGTATAGAAAAGGATCAAAGTTTTGCTGTACACACATGAAGTTGAGAAGTATTAAGGCTATTGTATTTTTATATGTATTATTAAGGCTATTTAACATCATTGTATTTTAATATGAACCTTAAGGAATATGTAATGTGGAAATATTTCCCCAGTCCTCCTACTGCTCTGTGTTATCTACCCACGCAGACAGATGATGGGTTAGGCCCAGAGAAGTAATGCAATTGACATGAACAGCAATGAGGTACACGGGAATAAAAAATGCTCTAAAAGGTGCCCTTTGGCTTCCAGGACCCCTGAAAGCACTTATCACATTCTCAAGCTGCTTTCTTCAAACCACAGCTGTGGGAAGTGTTCCTTTATTTACCAAGAGAATTAATTTTTTCATTGCCACTTTTGGCTTCCATCGGACATTTTTTGGAGTGTGCTCAGCTGCGAGTATGAGAGG